>SMDT01000346.1:0-181248 GCA_005392925.1 Aquilaria sinensis | reverse complement strand
GCGGTCGGCCTGCTGTCTGTGACATCGATGATGGGATGTTATCAATATGTATATCATCATCTGAGGGATGAGTCGTCACTATGGGGTGCCTCAAGTGGCGTGCACCAGATCCATGTCTAGATGGCGTGCCTCCACCGCCATCAGATCGGTGCTCATGTGAGGGGACCTGCGTGGGTGGCACTGTTGTTCCCTGCGTCTCTACACCGACATCCTCCTGTGCCCGGGATGAAGAACCCATCCTATGTCGTTCATTAAATATTGGCTCCATTACCTCCTTAAACTGCGCAAATGGTCCTTTCCCAGATCGGCGTTTATAGGTATTATCCCCTTTACGAGGCATCTGCATTTATTTTTAGGTAAGTTGGTAAATTAAACATAACATATATTTACTAACATATATTGTGCAGTATTAGGGGTACATAAATGTACTCAAAACAAATTGGTACACATTACTTAGAAATTACAAGTTATCGTTATTCCTAGTACATGTTATCTAATCATTCATTCGACCCACTGCTGTCATTCGACTCAAACTCCTCGGACTCTTCAAAGTCACTGTCATCGGATATAAACTCCTCATCATCCTCTGTCTCGCCATTAGATCCCCCCTCCTCAAGTACATCTTCTTCAATATCATCACCGACACCCGGGTCAGCTAACTCCTCAATTGGGTCATCTTTAATTCTTTGACAATTAACGGATCCACTGTCTTGATACACGTCACTCGTGTCCAGAATTGCAGCCTGTATTATCCATCGAGGTTTTATCTTCATAACAGCTGACCACCCGTTTCTTTCACGTGACTTACTCGGATATTGTGTGTAGTAAACTTGGTCAGCCTGTGATGCTAGAATGAAAGGATCAAACTTTTGATATCTGCGGCTATTTCAGATCTCAACTAACCCAAACTGTTTATGCATTCGAGTTCCACGTTCAGGTGTTGGGTCAAACCAGTTGCACCTAAACAAGACAACATTCTTATGCGGAAAGCCGGGATATTCGAGTTGAATGACTTCTTCTAATATACCATAAAAATCACATTCAACTTCACTTGCACCCGTGCTGCGTATGCAGACTCCACTATTAAATGTTGATTTGTCCTTCCCCCATTCACTTATGTGAAACTTGTACCCATTTGTGAAATACACCGGCCATGTCTGAACTCGCCGTGAGGGCCCACATGCAACATCCCACAAGATGGTATCGACAATATTGTTACCTGGGTCATCAACCTATGTAAAACATATTTCAATTTAGGACAATATATATGGAGACTTTTATAACTTAACATATTGCAATACATTCTGTCCTAAAAGCACACGTACATATTGTCGGAGCCAGGCTGAGAAATTGTTTTCAATGTGTATGTCCATCTCGGACAT
This sequence comes from Aquilaria sinensis, assembly GCA_005392925.1. NCBI lineage: Eukaryota > Viridiplantae > Streptophyta > Magnoliopsida > Malvales > Thymelaeaceae > Aquilaria > Aquilaria sinensis. The sequence goes on along the minus strand of SMDT01000346.1, from coordinate 179,866 downwards.
TGTTATCTCAGGTGCAGTTTCCCTGACCATGTCCACAAACATACTGTGGCCAATAACAGAAACAATAAAAATATGTTAGTTTTGTTTGATGAGTAGTACTGAATTTCAACATAGTCACAGTTGGAATGCCTTTACATGAACGATGACTTACTTTAGGTATGGCCTGATCTGAGCACAGTTTAGAAGAACGTATGTGGTTGCAAGTCTGAGTTCATCGTCCGTGAGGAATCAAATGACTTACTTTAGGTATGGCCTGATCTGAGCACAGTTTAGAAGAACGTATGTGGTTGCAAGTCTGAGTTCATCGTCCGTGAGGAATCTATATCGGCATGCACCATATGGTCGTCCTGGAAAAGTGAATATGGACCACAAGTCACCATTACATTGGACAGGACCACCATCGTCATTTCTCGGTACGCGGTTCATCATGGAGGGAACATGGGACTCAAAGTAATGAGAGCAAAAGATGGAAGTCTCCTCTATAAGGTATGCTTCACATATCGATCCCTCAACATGAGCAGTATTAGAAACCTTCATTTTTAGGTCATGCATGCACCGCTCAAATTTATACATCCATCGGTACTGAACAGGTCCTCCAACCCTTGCTTCAAAGGGCAAGTGAACTGGGAGATGCTCCATGACATCAAAAAACCCTGGAGGGAAAATTCTCTCAAGCTTACAAATTATAATTGGAATATTGGCCTCCAACGCAAACAAGTGATTTTCATGCAACTCTGGAGAGCACAAGTCTCTAAAGAATAGGCTTAACTCCGTTAATGGCTTCCAAATATTGTCGGGTAGCGCTTCGAGGGCAATGGGGAGAAGCCTTTGCATCATAACATGGCAATCATGACTCTTCATACCATACATATTGCAACCAGCTGTATCAACACATCTCCCAAGATTCGAGGCATATCCATCAGGGAGTCGTAAAGATTTTACCCAGGCGATCACATCTTGCCTTTGGTTAACATCCAATGTGAACCTCGCCTTTGGTTTGAACGAACGACCATCATCAAGTGGAACCATGTTTAACTCCTGCCGATTACAATAAATTTCCAGGTCCTTCCGTGCTTTCACATTATCTTTCGTTTTGTTCTTAACATCCATCACAGTATTCCATATATTCTCAAACACGTTCTTCTCAATATGCATAACATCAAGATTATGTCGTATTAAGTTCGTGGCCCAATATGGTAACTCCCAGAAAATGCTTCGCTTCGTCCAATTATGTGATTTCCCATAATCACACGGTCGATTTTGTGGACCATCGTTACCAACTGATGGAATCCATGAGATTCTTTCAAATATATCTTCACCTGATAAGCGTGGAGGAGGCAATGACTTTTCTGATTTCCCTTTTTTAAAGCAAGTACAATTCTTTCTATATGGGTGGTTCCGGGGGAGGAATTGCCGATGACAGTCGAAAAAAGAAATTTTCCCGCCATACTTAAGTTGGAATGCCTTACTTTCACCCATACAAATAGGGCAAGACAATCGCCCATGTGTCATCCACCCTGATAGCATGCCATAAGCCGGAAAGTCATTTATGGTCCACATTAATGCTGCTCGCAGAATAAAATTTTGTTTCAATGACACATCCCATGTTTCGACGCCATCAAACCACAGATGCCGTAGCTCGTCTATGAGAGGTTGTAGATAAACATCAATCTTATGATTTGGGCTACGTGGACCTGGAATCAGCAACGAAAGGAACATGTAGGGTTTTTTCATGCACATCCAAGGGGGCAAATTATACGGAGTAACGATCACAGGCCAACAAGAGTATTGTTTCCCAGATGGTCCAAAAGGTGTAAATCCATCGGCACACAACCCCAATTTGACATTTCGTAGTTCCGAAGCAAACCATGGGTAGGTCTGATCAAAATGTTTCCAAGCTTCACCATCTGATGGATGTTTTAACACACCCGGGACCTGTGTTTGCTCCTTATGCCACCTCATCTGCTCAGCTGTTGCCAATGACGCAAATAAGCGTTGCAGACGAGGGCTTAGTGGTAAATAATGCATGGTTTTCCTCGGTCGATCTTTACCACGACCTCCTTTTTTTGGCTTATATCTCTCAGACCCACAGTACTTACAAATACGATTGGTACTGTCATCTTTCCAGAACAACATACAATCATTCACACAGACATCAATCTTCTCGTGAGACAGACCCAACTGGGAAACTAATTTCTTAGTTTCATACCAATTTGATGGCATCTTACTATCTGTTGGTTGGGTCTCCTTCATTAGTTGGGCAACGCCATTAAAGCATCCTCGTGACATGTGATACTCAGACTTAAGGTTGAGAAGGCGGACAGCAGCAGATAACTCAGAATGACTTTCGCACCCATCCCATAAAGGAGTTGACGCTGAATTCAACAGATTAAAAAAATTTTGAGCACTTTCATTAGGCTCCACAACATTGTCTTCCGGAAATTGATTGTAACTAGGGCCAACGGCATCTAATACCATCCTTTCATATGGATTCGTCGAACACCCCTGGTCAAACTCCCTAAACCCACCCACACCTGGAGCCGTATCTGATGCTTCATTAAATGGCTCACCATGTGCGGTCCAATTCAAGTAAAAAGGCGTAAACCCCCATTTGTACAGATGAACTCTGACCTCATCAGCCTGATTAAACCGCAAATTCTTACACTTCCGACAAGGACAGCGAATGCATAACCCGCTCATAGTTTCAGGGTGGGATACAGCAAATGATATAAATTCTTCCACCCCGGACTCCCACTGTTGTGTGTAACCAATTCGGCCAGGCAAGAAACGGTTACTGTACATCCAACTACGGGCGGATTCCATTACACACAAAATCTGTTCGTAATCATAAACACCTCAATCTATTAAATGATATACGTACTCAAGTTTTAGGTTGAGTTACTAAAAATAACAAAAGTATGCTTCAATGTTTACCCTCTCAAGTTTACAGTATTTTTAGATAGACAAAGTTTATTCTCAATCTAGTTGTTCTTATGATTAACGTACGGTCATCATTATTGTTCTTATTGTTCTTATTACTGTCATTGTTCTTAGTACTTAAATTCATAATTTTTAAAGGATATTTTATTACAATAGCCAGGATTTACTAAGGTAATTAAGTACCTTGATTAAGCTATTTTAGCTTAATAAGTTAAGCTGTCCTCAAATTAAGTAAACTTGATGTACAATATGATCAAGGGTAAGAAATGAATACGAGTTAAATTTAAGACAATAATTTAATCTTGTAGTTAGAACATAAAAGTTGGGGTAGGATTTGCATTTATAAAAGCGTCCTTGGTAAAGTACAAATTGGATAAAGACCTCTAAGTTTATGTCTATTAGAGCTTAGACTTAGGTATAGGGTTCATACTGCTACGATTATAGACTTATAGTTTAGGTTAGATTTTTGTCGTATTTAGGGTTTACAAGTAACGGTTTATTGTGTTGGGTTTAAGTGTAGATGTATGGTCTAAGGTAAAGGTTAGGGTTAGGAAGAAGTTTGCGTTAAAGTCATGTTTGGTACACTCAGGCTACCTGGATTTCTTCGAATGACAGTGACTCCTCCTCTTCAGTGGTCCTAATTTATTTGTTTTCATATTTTCTCTATTGGTCTCCAAATTAATTGTCTGGTATTTTTTCTGCATTATTATTGTCATATTATTGCAACATGGTATTATTAAGATGATTAAAGTTTTATTATCAATACACCATGACATAATATAACCATTTACACTAAAGTACTCCAACTAAACCATAACTACACCTATTACCATGAACTTATACAAATAATCATGCCATAAAATAATATACACAACGCACAATTTCAATTACATATTGACTATAATCCACAAGAATAAAAATATGGACAGATAACAAATAAATAACATAAATTGCATATTCAAATCTAAAGCCACTGTGTTTGCACCTTAGTGAGAAGTAATAAGTTTTATTACCAATATTAGTAATTAAAACAATTTCCCTTGAAATCATCCCGTTCTCAATTATATACGAAAAGAAATCTAAACTAACCTCGAACGACTGCAAACGGACTGTATTGAAACAATGGGTACTTCTTCACGCTAGACAGATGCAGGGAGGAACTGAAAAAATGGGGAAAAATAACTTAATATCCTGGTAATATAAGAAATTTCTTCAAATGAAACAAAGTATCATTAATGTACACGATCAATTTAAACAAAATACGTTAGGGAGATTATTATTTGTTTCATTATAGTTATGTATAACTGTCATGTCATTATCTTTTCTCTCTTAACGCATCATTTATTTTAACTTATGCATAACTGTTTTAAATTGAGACATTTTTTAAAAAAATTTCACATAAGGCCAAAACATATTTTGTACATATCTAGTTTCCATCGTTGAGTATAAAAATTGACCTATATATATATATGGCAATGGCAATGAGTTTTTGAGTTTTTAGAACTGGCCACATTAATCGCTTATTAATATCAACTTTGTTTAAGTTTTGAGATCATTCTTTGAAACTAAAGTAGGTATTCTACCATATAATCTATTTGATAGTTTTTTAGGCAGTTTTTGGTGCACTTGCTCTGAATGCATCAACAAGAGTTGGATTTTTTCACTTCATGAAAAACATAAGTAATCAACTATACTTGGCTATGCCTTGAACATCTGCACTTCTCTGTCCAAATAACGTTTATGTTTATTACTGGTGTGAACAAGCACTCAAAACTCGCATTAGTTTTGAATATTCCTGCCCCTCACAGGTGCAACAAAAGCTATTATTGCCTTTAAAGTGCCAGTGCAAAACTATAACACATCAAAATGATTAGAAGAATAAAAATAAATAGGTAGACATGGCATAGAAATCTATTAAGTGAAAGAAGGGCTTGTCATCCACATGTATTTTTTTTTTTTTGTGAACATCACGTTAAAAGTCCACTTGAAATGCCTTGCCTAAAATATGAGAGTTACACCCAAAGACAACATTTGCAAATATAAGAGTTTCATAGCAATAGTGTTAACATATTTGATGTTCCTCTTCTGGTAATGGATGAGCCTCACAGATAACACAAACACATCACCCCACAGGTAATTATTTTAAAAGTACTTTTTGAACTTCTAAAGTGTAAAGTTCCAATAATTCTATAATTGTTGAAAATAATAAATTTTAATGCAAAAAAAGTTTTGAATTATTGATTATTTCGACAAAAAAGGAACACTTTATGACAAAATAATTCTAGTTTGATACTTAAACGGCTTACTTCTCTATTAAGCTCCGATCCTTTTAAGAACTTATGTTAATAAACTTAAGGAGCTAGTAAATTTTTAATAAAATTTGTTCTTGCCGTTAAATAAAAATTGTTAGGTTGGCCATACATTAGTCTTGCTTCTAATAATAATAATGTTAGTAGTATTATCATGGTCGACGCATGCAAGTGTTCACTAACTAGTTGATCATTACTTAAATTTGGGTTTTTCGGGACAATGAAAGTATTATTACATTAAATTCTGTAAATTCGATATAATTATAGATTAATCTAGAACATTTATTTGATCACATTGTATTGCATTAATCATAAATCCTCATTTGTTTATTTGTTTCAGAAATGAGGTATTAAAAGTTCTAATGCAATAGTATATGGTTCAACTGAACATTCCCTAATTAAAAGTAGTTGAGTATATTCCTTTGGGTATTTCAAAAAGTGATCGAGTTTCATTTTAATTTTTCTTCACTATTAAGTATTTTAATTTGTTAGTTCATTATTTTAAAAATGAATCATAAAGAGTTGCCATAAAAAAGGGAACATAAAGAAGAAACATAGGTCAGCATCCACAAGAGTTGCACTCAGACACAGTACCAAAAAAATACTTATTATATTTACATAAACAAATTTAAATACATTGGACGGCAATATTTACAATTTAACGTTATAGGTGAGTTCATGGGATTATTAATAATACGTTAAATACATTAAATGCATTTACTTCTAATAAACTTTATCTATCTAAATAATTTATATGTTTGTAAATTTACCAATAATTTCTATATCTATTATGGATTTTAATATTTATAAACCAATAGTTAATGCTTGTGATTAATATTAATATTAACTTGTTTAACATTTTATTCATTTTTCAATTACTTCAAAAAGAGAAGTATCATTTTTTTTAAATAGATTTTACCTAATCTAATTTTATTTTAAAAATTAGTTTTCACCATATGAAAAAAATATAAATATTCTACAGTATTTTGTCATTGCAAAATGTAAATATACTACCTAAACAAATCACTTAAAACTAATAATTTCATAATTTCTAATTAATCCCGAAAATAGAAAAAAAATTGTAAAAAATGCACATAAAAAAAAAATTGTAATGGGTAACCTAAAAACTAAATCTCCAACCAAATGCAACACAAAATAACAAATATTGCACATATTTCAAACCAAATTAACACTATATAATCCGAAAATACATAATTATTGGGGGAAAAAAATCAAAAATATGAAATAAACGTGGTTACCTCAAATCAAAATGTTAACTTCCTTCAAACACCTCCAAATCACTTCAATACTGCAATAAAAACCAACATCTTCAACCCATTATCAACCAAGAAGCTCAAATAGGGAGAAATACCTCAAAAAAAATCAAAAAATTCCCGGAAAAAATTAAGCTAACCTTCAAAGCGTGCCAAACGACAGCAGATCCACGAATTTCGGACCTCGAAGAAGCTGTTTCGGGTCCCAATCGACGCAAACAAGTGAATGTGTGTGCTGTGCGAGAGAGGCGTCGCAGGGGAGAGAGAGAAGCGAACCAGGCGCGACGGAGAAGACGAGTTGCGCTGGGGGGGGCCATTTTAAAAACAAATTTTCCAACGGCCGTAGCCGTTGGAAACCTAAGTATAAAACGCACCGTTTCATTTATTCTGTTTCCAACGGCCAAAGCCGTTGGTAAATGTACAGGGTTTTTTTTTTCCAACGGCTTAAGCCGTTGGAAATATTACACATGCTTTGCTCCAATTATTGTATATATTTACCAACGCGTGACACTTGGAACCTAATTCCAACGGTCATAACCGTTGGAATATACCAACGGCTCAGCCATTGGTAACGGAAAAAAAAAACCCCACCAACGCGTGCACGTTGGAAAAATTTTACCAACGATTCTACACGTTGGTAATTACCAACGTCTTGACTGTTGGTAAAAAAACAGTTGGAAAAGACGAGTTTTTTAGTAGTGATATTAACAAAAATTTACATGACTAACTACTTTAAAAGAACATATATGTAGTTTAAAAAGAACACATGCATATTATTAAAAAAAGATATGCAAATGAAGAAAGGAATATATACACATAAAGATAAAAACACGTGCATGTGAATAAAAGAACACATATATTAAAAAATGTCTATTCAGAACAAATTTGCATGTTTATATGCATGTACATACACACATATATAAAAGACTATTTGCGTAGAAAGACAAGAACATATGAAAATAAAACAATGAACATATATGTAGTTACATAAATTACAGTGAAAAGAACATACACACGTATAAAAAAAACATATCCATATAAAGAAAATGGGTAAAATTCACCAGGAGTCACCTAACTTATTTTTTTGTCCTAAATGGATACCAAACCTTCATATTGTCCTAGTTAGATACCTTACCTCTCATTGCGTGTTTTAACTAAGTACTTTCTATTAATTTCATAGTTACGTCTAACGAAAAATGCTAACTTGGCAAAAGAAAACATTAAAATAAATTTTAAAATAACGCTTATAGTCTTTTAACTTTTCTTATCAACAATTTAAACTATAAAATTTTCTTGTAGACTCCCTCATCCCTCTCTTCCTCCTCCTCCTCCTCTTCACCGTCATCTCCTCCTGCTCTCCAGCCACCACCATTAGTAAAGTCACTAGGAGGGTGGCTCAGTTTTGTAGAGCACATACTAGACATCAATAACCCTATAATTTGATTGATCAATTTCATATAATTTGGTTCAATTTTAGATAAAATAAAATTTAAGTTTGTTTACATTTTTAAGAACCCTAACTCTAATGGCCGCTGGATCAAGCTCTGTCTCTCTCTTTCTCCCTCTATCTGTGAAACATGTTCTTTGGCAAACCTATCCAGAGGTCGTCTTTGCCTCACCACCACTAAACGCGACTTCCGCCGCCACGGGAACAGGAAGAGCTTCCCTTCATCTTCTCATCCCTTCTAATCCTTACTAACCATCCTCAGTACTGATTCGTGGCTACAAAGCACAAAAGTAAACAAATATCACATGCTCTTTTAAAACCCTTTTTCGAATTCAGCCCAAAATTTTGTCAGACTGAGAGATTATGTACCTGATATCGTTGCGAAGCAAGCTAGGGATCCGAAGTGATGCGAGAGAAAGATGAAGAAAATGGAAGAGTGAACCCAGGAACAGCGTGACTCGAAACGTAAAATCCATGAGAAACGATAACACTGTTGCGGGCGACTCAAATCCCTTTTTCCTTTAACATAGTGTATCGGAATCACCAGAAGAGTTGCTTGTTCGGTTCGATTAGAAGAGGGAACTAGAGGAAGCAGTTGTGGTTTGCTCACAATTAGCAGTTAACTAGTTTCAATAATAGTTCATATAAAAGAAAATATAAGAGTTGTTTAAAAAAATAATTGAGAAAATAGACCAAAGGGATAAAAGAAATGGGACGACAAAGTGGCAATCTGGCATCATCCACCGTGAAATTTCATATCAACTTTTGTGTGCCCCTACCCCCTAAAAAAAAAAAAAAGAAACCAGCAGAAACAATTCTCTAACCTTTGTTCGGCCAAAAAATCAAATAAAATTCAACCCTATGCCCAAATCGAAAACAGATTTAAGTATAGTCAGGAGAAAAAAATTGGAAAAAATATCAAATTTGTTACTAATGTTTTAGGTTGAGAGCGGATATATCATTATAATTTTTTTGGACGTAATCTCCCACAAATATTTTAAAATGAACTGGATATGCCACTAAAATTTCAAATTAAAAACGGACATACCACTGGCTGTTAAATATCTTACAGAAAACGTTAAAAAGCTAACAAAAAATATTAAAAGTAATAAATTTTAAAATTTTAGGGTGGTAATGCAAGTTTTAACAAACTTCAAAGATTTTTTGTAATTAGATTATCTCTCTTTCTCGTATGCTAACGAGGAGATTAGACAGCAGAGACAGAGGGAGAGCGGCAATAAGGCTGGGTTGCTGCGTGCTGGTGATGGAGATAGTAACAGAGCTAAAGCACTGACGGCAAAGATCAGGCACTCTTTCGGTAAAAATTTCAAATGTCTTAATATTCTTTTCAAAATGCATAATAACCCCAATATTTCAAAACCTGCTATTTTACATTTTTTTGTTATTTTCTAATCGACAGTGGCATATTTGGCCCACTTTAAAACATTAATGGAAGATTGGAAAAAAAATCATAGTGACATATACGCTCCCTACCCAAAATATTAGTGACAAATTTAATATTTTTGCCAAAAAAATTTGATAGTAGGCAAGAACTTTGAGGTAGCTCAAAATAATGGCAATTTGTCTTAGGAAAAATGTGTTAGTTGCCCAACGAAACAAAGTTAATGTTGGCCCAAAAAAGGGGGAAACTATGGCCCAGTGGACAACGCCTATTAACATTCAGTTAGATAGGGTAAGAATGTCACATTATAAAGGTTTTGGGCTTAAGTGGCAGGACGAGGAAAAGGAGGGGAGCCAAAATTGTTATTTTTAATGAGTATAAATATGATGGTTTTCCCTAATCCAAGACAGTGCCTCATTCTCTCCTCTCCTCCTCTCTCACCTTTTCTCTCACCCAAAATGGCTTCTTGGTTTGGTTGGTCTCGCCGCCTTGTCGGTGAAGTTTAACTGGTGGCGACACCATTGTTGAAGTACTCAGTGGACTCGCTATCAATAGGATGCCTCTTATGCATATCACCTCCATCATTGTTAATTCTCGCGGCGGCCATAATTTTTTTTCCCAGATTTTTTTTGAAATTTGGTTTTAATCAATAGTTTTCTTTATCATCTTCAATCTTTTCTAAAGCCATATGCTCTTATTTTGTGGCGATTTTAGTATACCAAGTTTGAAACTTTTGGCCATTTTTTTTTTCTAAAAAATGTGATCGGATTACATGTTTACGATCTATCTCTATCCTTTTTAACCTTTACTAAACGTGTTATTTGAAAATCCCAACTGATTTACGTAAATTTTCTTTGAAACCAAAACCCTAATTTTTGCTTTTGTTCCTTAGTTTTCCCTTTTGTTTTTATATCTGCTCCTTTACTGACTTGAGTTATCGACGTTATGAGAAGCTATTTCCAAAACCATTAATGATGGTTGCTCCATTGCTTGGACGTCGTGTGGCTGTCACTCGCAAATGCCCGTGATGGTCTTAGTTAACAAACCTTTTGTAATGCCCGGACTGTAATGCCCGGACAATCTAAAGTGATTAGGTCCCGGGTTAAATGGATTTGGAGCATAAGAATTTTTCCTTAATCGGGAATTTAGCTCAATTAAATTGAGGAGACAATATGGCATGTGCATAATTGAGTGTTGAACATCTTAAAAATAAGCTTGGCTTAGGCCAAGAGAAATAGTAATGAAAATGGTGGTTTTTAAAGATGAGGGACTCAATTGAACAAAGGGATTTTTAGTGGTTGGGCTCAATTGCCCAAAATTAGAAAATTGGAGGTCTAAAGGGGGAATTAGGCCATTTTAATGGCCTAGGATGCCTTGGCCAGCCATGCCTCTCCAATTCCCAATATTTTATGTCACCTTCCTCCAAATCCTATTATTTTAATCCACCTCCCACCCTTAGTCATCACATTGGATTCTTTTTTTACCTACTTTTGACTTTTTCTACCAAACTTACCCAAAAGTCTTCCAATTAGTCTCCATTTCTTTTAATCTTGTCTCCCACTCATTTTAAACACATTATTAATTTCCTACTATTTTAATCCACCTCCCATCCTTAGTCAAGACTTTGGATTCTTTCTTCACCTACATGTCTCCTACTTTTGACTTTTTCTACGAACTTACACAAAAGTCTTCCAATTAGTCTTCCTTCCATTAGACCTTGTTTCCCACTCTTCCAAGCACATTATACACTCATTTTCCTTCCCATATGGCTGACCATCACCTTCCCACACATTAAAACATAATCAATTCACTCATTCAAAGCCATTTGCTCTCAAACTCTCTCCTTCTCTCTCCATTTTCTTCCATACCAAGTCTCACCATTCCAAACACATTTCCAACTCTTTTCGTCATCTAAATATTCGGCCATAGCTAGAAATAATCCTTCCTCAAGTTAAAACCAAGTATTCTTGGTTGAAATCAAGCTCTAAGACCATAAAGAGCAAGAATCAGGTGAAGAATTCAAAGAAAACCAAGGAGGAAAATTAGGCCATTTCCATTTCTTGGAGGTTTTAAACTCTACTCAATGAGCTCTTTGTGTGATTGAGTTCCTAAGTTCATTACAGACAAGAAATCAAGAAGAAGCTTGAAGAACATAAAGCACAAGAAATTGGACTTACCTCTTCTGTGAGGTTCTGTAAGTGTACACCAAGTGTTCTTGGTATTTTGTGTTATTTGAGTTAATCACCAAGTGTTCTTGGTACCTTATGGTTACTAATAAAATTTGGCCCATCTTGGTTCTTATGCTAGAAAACAATTTCTAGAGTCAACAAGCAAGGAAAACGAAGGAAAATAAGCTTCTAAAGCTTTCGGTGTTGTGGGTAAGGATTCCTATACTGACTTTATTGCATGGCCTAGTTCCATGGATTTTTTGTGTGAGTATTCGGGCCCCTAGGTGTGCTAAGATAGCTTAAGTTATGTTATTGCTTCAGCAATTTTGTTTTGCTCATGAGCTAAGTTAAGTAAGCAAGCATTATGGGCTAGGAGTTAAGGCGGCCACCTTAATTTTTATGCTAAGTGAGCTCTCCGAAAACATGAAGTATATGAAATTAATGAATTAAAACTTGAGGGATGCTTGCTGCCCTTCTGTGAACAAAGTGTTAAGTGGTGTGTGTTTGTGTGCTTCTTTGATTTGTTGTGCATGCTAACCCCCGATTATGATATTATTGTTATATGCATGTATCTTTGTGTTTTCTTTGTCTTTATGTTTTCTTTGTAGGAGTAAGAATTATTTTGCCATTACATTCTTGGCATATGTTAGGCCTTGGAGGCCATAAGTTAGGCATTGGATGCCACGGAATCCTTATTAAGTTTTATAACTCACCCGCCTTACTCTACTTTTGTAGGTAAAGGTTTGCTTGAAAGATCAAGCTAAGAGTCTTGAGTACTCTTTCTGTATGCTAAGGTTGGATTTGTGTATGGTATTGCTCAAAATATTCTAAGTATTCTAAGTATATAAGTTGCTTGTAAACAAGCTAAAAAAAATGTGGACTTTCTGTGCAGGACTTGAAGTCTTAGAATTGTGGGAATAAAGTGTATTAAGGTGGAAATTTGTGTTCCATGGCTTTGTGGATTTATGGCTTGCTTTTAAGCATGTTTTTGTTGGTCTAACTTTAGTGACCAAATTATGGACTTAGCTAAAATTTGGGCAAACTTGGCTTTGAGCTTGTATTATGGACTTGGACATTTTTGGGTATTTTTATTGCTTGGTGGACTTACCAAGGCCCATGCATGAATTTATGGGTTATGTTTTCATGAAACCTGAAGCATGTTGAAATTGGGCTTAAATGTACGTTTTGGGCTTAAATAAGAACTTGGAAAATTTAATTTTATTCTTGGTTAATTTTGCACCATATGCATGTTAAGTACTAAAAGGCCCATAAGCCCATGTCTATATTGAAAGCATGCAATGTTTGGCTATGTATGCTCACTTAGTAAAGAACATGCAAGTAAACTTAGAAAAAGCATGAAATTGGATGCTTGTGTAAAGTTTGGCTAATAAGAAATTTAAATGCATGTATGTGAATTAATACATGCCTAAGCATTAGTTGCATCTAAAGGCATTAAGTGATTATGTGCACTAGTAAACACCAAAACACATAAGCATGCAAAGCATATGCATGAAAATAAGTTTTTAAACTTAAGTTGGTGTTTTGGTTGCCATGCATATTCTTGGCTGAGCTTGGTAAAGACCATGAAAATGAACACATGAAATCCACATAGGTGCTAGCTTGTTTCTGAGAGCACTTCAACTTAACCTTAATTAAAGAACTTAACGAGCTAGTACCGATAAGTATCCTGGGGTTCGTGCCCATAAGTCTTAGTGAGTTTTAAAAACCCCTTCTGTGTAATGAAAACTTCCACTGCATGTTTTAAGAAATCAGGCCCAAATGGGCCAGGGGCAATTTAGGGCATGACACCTTTCTTCCATAAAAAGAAAAGGAATCAAAATGGCCATAGAGGTTCAACGTAAGTAAAGAACAAAAATTGTGGCATATGTATGTCGTTGACATAGACAAACTTCTAATCTGTTTTTTTTTCTTTTTTTGCAACATCTATGAGGGGCAATGGAAGAATTACAGTAAGAGGTATAAGGATCGAATGCTTCTAAAGAGAATAGCTCAGTCTCGGTCAACTATCAATGGCTAAGACAATGACATGGAGGAATGCAATTTGGGCTTTTAGTGGCCCAGTGGTAAAAACCTTATTCCTTTGGCTTTCTTAGAAAATAAACTTTGTTTGCTTGAGTAGTAATGGTACAACATACTAGACACATTTAGGTTTTATATCATAACCAATGATAAGTACAAAGAATAATTATCTTTTCTGTTGGTAAAAGGGTTTGGGAAAAAAACATATGGTGAACATAATGGTGTGTGCATCATAAGAATAGGTTACTTAGTAATACAAATTGTAAGTCTTTATCACTTTGAAACACTCGTATGATAATGTATGAAAATTTAATTGGCTAATGAGTTCAATTATGAGACAATGTTGCAGATGAAAAAATATCACAATACTGTAGTTGAATTGAGTGGTACTTTTTTTTTTTTTTGCCTTCCTTGACTAATATCACAATTGAACTGCAGATGAAAAAAATAAAAAGTAACAGTGTAAACCAAAATTGATGGAAATAATGTAGTAGAAGTCATATTTCTTACATTTTCTTATGGTTTACAACTGCAGTTTGATGAACCGAAAAAACAATAAGAAGTAGCATTACCTGCTTTCGAATTCTATGTTTCTTGTATGCTGCTATAATACTTGCTTCCCACTCAATTTTTTGCATTAGTATTAAGTTGATGATGATTTTGATTACTAATTAATATATAAAAAATATAAAAATAGAATATGCATCCATGTAAATATAAAAAATAGTTTGCAATTTGTGTTTACACTATCCTAAATGAATTATGTATGTCAAAAAATTGGGGTAATATTTAAACACATAAAACTGTCATTTAATCCAAGCTGAAAAAATGCTTAGTTTGGAAAAGATTTTTCAGAGGTTTGGGGTAAACAAAAATAGCTCCACATTGCACTTTTCCCCTTTTAAGGTGTTAAAAATATGAATAATTTATTTGCTTTTGCAATCATATTAGGAATATCTTACTAAGAGAAAGATAGTGAAAACGAAAACTGCATGCATCCACAGTTACTGACCATTTTACATCTCTAGTTAAGCAATCAAGAGGTACAACAATAATACCAATATTTTGATTTGTAAATAAAAATAGAACCTAGTAGTTTTTTGTTGATACTTGATACTCTATTGATTGGTGTTGATGTGAAGGCTTCCAAGCTAAGATTTTTTGCCTCCCTGCATTGAATGAGTAGGAAAATAAGTTATGAGATTTTCTATTCACTACTTGTCTAAGTTCTAAATAAAATGATGAAAAGAATGTTGATCCCTTTTTTTAAACCTCATCCTTCTTTGCTGCTGAAAACCTGGTGACAAATTTCTTTTATTGTTTGGAACTTTTTCTAGAAAGCATGAAATTAAATACATTAGACATGGTTATACACTGCAAATAAAATCAACTCACAAACATTGTTACCCATTTAGTTGCTGGATGAGACCAAATAAGGAAGGTCAGATGTTGCTTCTTCCTTCAAAACCATCACAAGAGGCAAATGTTATCTTTTTCGGAATATAAATTGGAAAAGTGAAACCATATTTATCGTGCTCTTTCTATATTCACTGTGTTGTAACTGTAATTAGATTGTGGGTTGGGTTAATAGGAGGTGGGGTAGTTAATAGAAGCAGTTGATAAAGGGCAGTAAAAAATAGCACATTCAAAAAGTGCAACAAAATTCGAAGAATTAGGCGTACTTTAAAAATAACTGCTTAAAAAATAGATATAAAATTGGATAAATAGGGTTGTGGCCGAACGGTTTTGGGAATTCAAAAACGTGGCTGAAATTTATATTTTCTGCTTGGAGCCTGATGTGTTTTTCTAAACTAAAAATACTTTTGAGAGTTCAAAACACGTGTCAGTTTTTGAGGCTACATGGTAAATTTGGGTTGTTAAAGTCAAACATAAGGCGAATTATAATGTCAAACATAAGGCGAATTATAATGTGCCATGTGTTCATTAGTAAGGGCATAATAGGAATTTGTCACGTGTCACTCTACGATTTATTTGGACTTAGGCATGCTATGCGGACAATTTTTTTTAAATTTTTTTAAAATGTGCAATGACATACTATCAAAATACATGCTTTCATATTTATTTAAAGATTTACTTTTTGTTTTTTTGGTATGAATCAACAGTTAATTTAGGTTGGTAATGGTGATGTTAAGTATTTTTATTTATTTGTTCATTTTTTTTTGCCTATGACAGAGGAAAGCACGTGAACAAAATATATAAACACACTTCGCAGGCCCAAGTGATGAGGTCCAGAAGGCCCCTAATCACAGTCGTCCATCTAAAGGGATGGGAAATTGGTATAATTACTAAGGAAAACACAACTGTTAAATCGTGGTAACTGAGGCCCTAAAGTTTAATACTCCCTCCGTCCCACATTGTTTGCTCTATTTGTAAATGGTACGGAGATTAAGAAATGATTAAATTATTAAGTTTTTGACAAAATTACCCTTATAAAATATAATAGTACAATTCTGTACTAATTGGCGGCAAAACACCATTTGAAAGGCTAAAAGTGGTTTGTCAGCTAGCGGGTTACTGTAATTGGATTTCTCTACTTGTCCGCCAAATTATAACAGCATTGGATTGAAGAAAAATGATCATGCTTGGTTCCAATAGAATGGAATCTTCACCAATCATTAACACCTGAGAATTCAATACGCTTTCAATATTAATTAAAAAATTAGAATTGTGTTCTCTGTCTCACCACCACATCGATGACTTCTAATAGATTTACAATTTGAGAAAAAGCGTTACAAAGTGTTGAATGATGAGCGAAGACAAGCCGTGTGTCTTGCGTTAATGAAAGAGTGCAACATGAAGGGAAAATTAAGAGAGGATTAGTTTCAGCTGTTGGAGCTAAATTTTCCATCAGCCAATATACTGTTCGAAGAATCTGGAATGAGGCGAAGGTGCAAATCAACAATAACATACCCATTCAGCTGAAAATGAAGCTTGTTGGTAATGTTGGGTCAAAACGAATGGCTCTTGATTTAAGCAAAGTGGCTACACTGCCCTTTCATCGTTGAATAACTATCAAAACAATGGCAACAGACCTTCAAAAGTCAAAATCAACTCTTCATCAATGAGTCAAGTATGGGGTTTTTCGGCGACACTCGAATGCCATCAAACCTTACTTGATAGACGAAAATAAGAAAGAGAGATTAAGGTTTTTCCTGGTTATGATTAAAAAAAACTCTCTTATGCATAATCTAATGTTTCTTGATATGTTTGATTATGTGCATATTGATGAGAAATGGTTTTACTTAACAAAAGGCTTGGAGAAATATTATTTGTTGCCTAATGAAGCAGAGCCAATCCGCAGCTGCAAAAGTAAGTGTTTCATAAAAAAAGTTACGTTTTTTGCTGCTATAGCGTGACCTAGATATGATCCAATTTGAGAGACAGAATTCTTAGGCAAACTTGGGATTTTTCCCGTTGTGTTTAAAGAACCAGCAAAAAGGAAAAAACAAAAACAAAGAAGTTGGGACAATGGAGACAAAAGCCATAGTTTCAATCACGAAGGATGTTGTAAAAGCTTGCTTGATTAATAAGGTTTTACCCGCAATTGCAGAAAAATGGCCTCACACAACTCCTCGTAGGACAATATACATACAACAAGATAATGCAAAACCACATTTGAAGGTTGATGACATAGATTTCCAAGAAGCTGTAACAAAAAATGGCATTAATGTGCAATTAGTATGTTAGCATTAATGTGCAATTAGTTTGTCAGCCCCCAAATAGCCCTGATATTAATGTGTTAGATTTAGGGTTCTTCCGAGCCATACAATCTTTACAACAACAAGAATATTGATGAATTGGTTGCCGCTATTAAGAAAGCATTTAATGAGTTCCCAGGCACAAGTTTGAATCATGTTTTTGTCACATTACAACTGTGTATGTTAGAAGTGATGAAGTCAAATGGTGGCAACGGGTACAAGATACCACATGTGAACAAAAGTCGGTTGGAGCAAGAAGGGAACCTCCCAATGCAAGTTTCTGTGCCTCTTAAACTTATTGACACAGTCAAAGCACTTTTGCTGTAAAAAAAAAAATGTAAGTGTTTGGTTAGGACCTTGTATATAACCCGATGTCTAGGGGTCTATAATTGCTGCAATGGTTTATACATTATTGGATTGTGACATATGGTTATGTTCTTTCTGGTTTGTTAACTTTTGCACATGTTAGTAGTGTGAGTAACATGTGAATAAGAGGTATGGCCATATTTTGTAGTGTATCTAGCATTTTTTGTAACCAATATAGTGTCAGGTTTATATAATTCCTTAACTTAATGAACTATTGTCTGTATTAATTGGATCTCTAGCCTAATGAATGGATGACTCACTTGGTTTTAGTAGTATGAACATTTTTCTGTGTAAACCCGTAGGTTCCTTGTGCCCAATTCTATAGTTATGTCAGGTTTTGCACGAAAATAGTGGAAATAAAGTAGTGTTTATCTATTTTAATATGATTTTCTGTTCAGAAGTTTTATTTCTTAATTGTCCCTAGCATGAAAAAATGGTTGCGGAAGTAAATTTGATGTTACACATACTGCTGAATCAAATTTTACAATGTTGCATAAATTTGACTTTTTATTTGACTTTTAATTCCAAATTTAGATTGCAGCCATTTGAATGATTCCTAAACTTTCCTTGGTTGTTCAAACTTGTTCAGAGGTTGACCTTCATCTTTGCTAGTGATATAATTAAGAGATCAATTGAAAAGTACTTGTTCCTGCTATTTTTAACTTATGCAAGTTCTTGTTTCTAATCTTGCTTTAACTTACTATTTCTAAAGGGACTAAACTTTATGTTTTTGACTCATGCTTTAACCTATAGTTTCTAATCATGCTTTAACCTGCTGTTGATAATCATGCTTTAGTAGTTTGTTCCAATCATGCTTTAACATGCTGGTTTTGATTTATGCTTTAACCTCTGCTTTGGCTTTATGTATACATTTTTTGTTTGTGCAAAGAGAAATTTTACAATTCTGGTTTTATGAACAATTTATACTTGACCCACATGAAATTCTAGTGTATCTGTTACAACCATTTATTGGTTGTGTAACTGTTAGAGGTTGGCTTTGATATGTGGAAACCAACCAACAATGACACAACCAAAAGGAACACTTGTTGTAGCCCTAATTATTCAGTCAATTTTCTATGATTTCTAAACTCCAATCTAGGGATTCAAACCAAATTTTTAAAGTTCATACATAAATGGAATAAGAAACTAGACTCGTTCCTAAAAAATTTGACCAATATAAGCTCCATAGCCCGAAAGTCAAACCTGTAGTAAGTGGTGCAAAGCTACAAAAATTGGAGCAAAAATATGATCTTCAACCTGCAGAAACACGCTTTCAATAACATTCATACCCTGCTCCAATTCAACAATTTAGCCCCACAAATGGAAGAATAAGAATAAGAGCAAGAATAAAAGACACTTAGGAGGCAAACAACAACTGTTCTTCATTATATTAGCTACTTAATCGATGTTAAGTCAATTGTAGATTACAAAACAGGCAGGTCATGACTAACCTGTCTGACAGCAAAATCTACAAAGCCAATTATACTACAATTCAGTTGTAGCAGCACTATTTCTTACAACTCAGTCTAGGTACATGCTAAGAAAAGCTACTCAAGAGAAACAATTTATTTACACTCTTGAGAGCTGATCATTTTAACTTCTACTACAACACTCCAACATTAATGTACTATAGCTACATTTTGAAATTTTGTACTTGCCCATGTAGCCATTTTATCCTCAATTCTAGAGAAATTGCCTCACAAGCAAAAAACTCTCGAGCTAGCTTGGCAGCCTTTAGTTAGAACTCATCCCCTGCCATTACACCTAGGAGGCTTGAGAGTATGACCATAACATTTCCCATGTTACTAGGCTTTATAGCTATTGGAGCACCAGTCCTAACCACCGGAAATGTACAGGAACCATATGAGGCAGGAGGGAACAAGCCCTGTTCTGGCGGATTTTGATCAGAAAGAATGGCAAGCAATTCTGTCTTCTACTTTGAAGAAATTTGAATCAGCTTTGTCACCATCTTTGGAGTAGAAGATAACGTATTGCCTCATAGACCGGAAGATGCTAACCTATTTTGGGCATTCATTACGATACTTAACCTACAAACACAGCCCCATGGATGATAACACATTCAACGTAGCAAAAATATTTAGTTCTGGTAGCCATATATAGCAACTAGTAGAAAAGGGAGAAAACATAGCAGAAATATTTAGTTCTGATAGCCAAGAGAATATTTTAACTTTGAATTTCCAAATCCTCTTCAATCAATTATAGCACTAGTACAAAACATGAATGTTTACAACACCATTATAGTTGTAACGTTATACTCCTATCAATTATGCTCTTATAAGAGGGCCTAATCGTTACACATAAAAACATTTGAACACTATAGTAACATAGCTTAGATAATAGAGCCTTAGCAGCCTAAAGTAGTAATTATGCCTAATAAGGAGATTCTCATGCCAATATACATAGTTCTCAGGCATAAAACTTGCCTTATCGAAAATAATTCAGTGGAATAAGTTTGCTGGAAAAAAATTCTCTAGCTTAAGTGCTTCAATAAGTCCAAAATATGAGGCTTAATATGTCTGTAACATCCTGGGTTCAAAGACCCTCAAAATCTGAATGTCAACTCCTTGGGCAATCTGATAGTCCTAACAATTCTATTGATTTTCCATCCATAGCTTAATAGTTTGATTCTTCTACTGAGGCAATTTTAAAATAACAAGCTCAATTTCAATACAATATTTCAGAAACAATGAAGACTCTTTGCGGAAAGTCATAGGAACATAGTAAAAAGCTTATGATTTCTGGCACCAGAACATACAATAAGTATAAAGGTTACAAGTTCTGAAGAATTGCTTAATACACAAATCAATTTTCAATAATTGAGAGTTGGATTGCACTAGACAATAGTAGCCTTCAAAGTGATTGGGAAGGCTAACCACACTTCCAGTAATTAATTATCCTAAACTCTAAAAATAGCCTTCAAACCTATATGGCTTATAAAAATTACTTCCAGTAATTTATATATATATATATATATAAAGATAACCAAAAAATAAGACATAAATTATTTCTTTTTCGGACTCTTTGTGTCACTTGATCGCTCTGCTTCTGTATGACTTTGATAACTTTAGTTATCAAATTTCTGTTGGTGTAGATCAAGATGAAGAAAATGCCAATAATGGTACAAGTGTTTGCATATATGAGTTTGATATCTCAAATAATAAAATACCAAGAGAAGAATATGAAGACATGAACTCTGAAAATGATAATATTGATGCTTTCATTGTCTATTACGTTCTATATCCTCCATTAGATGATTAAGATATTTTTAACTTCTCATTGTGATTTGTGGATTATAGAACTTATTTTTAATTTCTTATATTCATATTTTTATTGCATTACACTTTTTTATGGTATTAGAGTATTAGTAAGTGAAAATTTTTTGTAATATAAATATTATAAGATAATTTAGGTTATTATATTCTTATCATTTTTTACAAGAACTTTTTTTTAAGAATCTTACAATTTTACAATTTTTGATAACTTTAAAACTATAGAAAAATCAAAACTACTCTAAATAAAACCTAAATCTTACGATTTTACAATTTTTGATAATTTTAAAACTATAAAAAAGTCAAAATGATTCTAGATAAAACCTAAACTTTGAAAACTTTGGTCTCGTGCTAGCCTTATACCTCTTGTATAACAAAGTGACTTTCCTTATAAGACAAACTCCTTCACAAAGGAAACATACTGCTGAGAGCAAAATTCACATTAAAGACACAGATAAACTGCTGGTTACTCTATCTTTAATGCCAAATCGGCTAACAACCCATGTTTTTTTTAGTCTTCATCGCAACAATGACAGGTTCGGTACTTGTCTTTCCTTGTAAAACTAGTACACTGTACACACGTACGACCAACTCGATGCAATCAACCTCTATCTATAATTCGCCACCTCATGACTCGACTTTCCGGAGCCACAGGTCTGATCGTATGATAGCTTGTTTAGGAAGGTTACCTCATAAGCCGGACTTGGGTTCATGAAGAAGTAGAACGAGTCCATCTCCATCCCTTTCCATCAACCCGTAATTATTAACAACTTCAGGGGCTCTTGAATGGGTGGGACATGGTTTGTCTTTATCAGTCTCGAACTTCATGGGCTCTTTCCCTGCTCTTTTAGCAGATGAATGACATTTTATACGGCCGGCCAGTACTAGATAATGACATGAAGCTTTCAGTGGAGCTTTCAGTCTCGAACTTCATGGGCTCTTTCCCTGCTTCTTTAGCAGATGAATGAAATTTTATACCGCCAGTACTAGATGATGTCACGAAGCTTTCAGTGGAGCTTTCAGTCTCGAACTTCATGGCTTCTTTCCCTGCTTTTTTAGTAGATGAATGAAATTTTATACAGCTAGTACTAGATGATGGCACGAAGCTTTCAGTGGAGCTTTCAGTCTCGAACTTCATGGGCTCTTTCCCTGCTCTTTTAGCAGATGAATGAAATTTTATACAGCTAGTACTAGATGATGGCATGAAGCTTTTGAAAGATTTGTTGTGCTCATCAAAGCCAACTTAAACTTTGTTATCTCATACTGTGATAAACCCATAAGAACTATATTATATATGGATTGATGGATGATAGAGATCATGCCATATGAGACTTAATTCATCTTTATAGTTCTTTAAAAGGTGTTCACAATCTATGAGTATATACATGGGTTGATTACTCATAAAAGATTGCATATATGACATTACTATATGAGATAGAGTGATTTGTCTCAATTACTGGAATATTGATTCCTAATGTGTATGTGGATATTTATGGAGATAAATATTTGAACAGGACCAAATCAATTACTCTTAGACCTTCAACTGTTAAGAAAGAGTAAATATTATTTATTCCGTAGACTTGAGAATAATATGAATTTAAATGTATACTTTATGTGATTTTGATATGTCAACCAATGATGCCTAATAAAGAATATACTTGGACATGTTGAATCACATAAATGTAACATGTTAAGTTCATGATTATTCAACATAGAATTTACCGCTCTTGAAATAAGAGTGAATATTGTGGAGTATGTCTCTTGGTTTTTCGGATTAAGAAATCCACGTGGTCGATTTAGAAAAAATATTGTTTTGGAAATATTATTTTCTATATATAAAATTATATATATGGTATATATAGATTTTATAAATGTTTTTCTAAATCGTTTAAAGTCTGAATAAACTTGAAGAGACGTGCACATATTTAATTCTGTATTGACAGTACCAGGATTTGGATGTGGTTGGTGTAGTCCGAATTATGCAACAATATTAGACGGTGAACGGAATATAATAAAATGGGTACTTGTGAATTGTCTCTGAAATCCTGGGAGATTTTATAAGGTCGTACAAAATGTTGTACTGACTTATAAACAATAATTAGTTGGGGACTAATTTGACAAGATTAAGAGATCTCAAGGGTCCCACGCCACATTCTGAACTCTACCCGGTTTAACTTCTAAAAGAAGTTGTACTTTAGCTTCTAAGAGAAGTTATGTATTTGACTTCTAAAAGAAGTTGTACTTTAGCTTCTAAGAGAAGTTATGTATTTGACTTCTAAAAGAAGTTGTACTTTAGCTTCTGAGAGAAGTTATTGTACTTGACTTCTAAAAGAAGTTGTACTTTAGCTTCTAAGAGAAGTTATTGTACTTTTGCCTATAAAAGGAGTGGTTGTGCATTGTTGAAAAGCAAGAGAAACATATAAACAATAATAGCATAAACACTCATATAGTGCAACCGGTAGAGAAGGAATTCGTGCGTGTAAAACTTGAAGAATTTTGCATTTATGGAATTTCAAAAATAAGGTACCCGTGTGATTATTTCTGTAATCCGATTCTGGTGTACGCTAATTTAATAGCGTGAAACTCATTCGGATTCCCAACAGTGGTATCAGAGCATGTTTATGATTGTGGAATAATCTTTTGTGTGTTTTTCACGAATTTATTTTCTTGATTTTCATGTACTGTTCATGTGATGAACACAAACACACAAAACTCACACGGATCTAAATCCTTGCTTGTTTTGAATGTTCTTGTTGTTTCGATGTTACTGGATTTTTGTTGAGAACATGGATACACCGAAACAACTCTGTTTTTGAGAAAAATAAGATCTGGTTGAGTTTTTGAAACTAACCAAGAATTGCCCGTTTTGATCTTGAAGCTCCCCGGCCACCACCATCCATGAAAGTCACCGGTGGATGGCTCGGTTTCGTAATACCAAGGCTGAAGGTTAATAGCCCCATGGTTTGGAGGCTTGATTTCGCTTCAACTGGTTTGAATTTTGATTCGTTTCAAATCTGGGTTTATGAAAAGTTTAAGATCCTTAACACTAATTTTCGAAATTAAGTGTTGTGTGTGCGAAATTGATCAAAAGGAATTGTTCCATTGTGATCATCGGCCTCTGGGGAACAAAACCCATATTCTTTTTAAAAACGTATTTACTGGCTCAAATGATTTTCTTTCTTTGTTCCAAGTTCCCTATTTATTTATTGATTTCACAGATTAAATATTTTAAATATTTATTTTTCTGGAATGATTTATTTCTGAATAATTGGATGCTTTATTCAGTGGGAGCTTATTTGCATGATTATCCATGTTCCTTCTTTTGAGATTGAATATCTCTCACTACTGTGATTGGTTGTCCTGAGTCTTTGTTGAATCTTTCTGATCTTTTTAGTTGTCTCCTGCATAATATCTAGTCCAAGCTCCAATCTATCTATAGGATCCATCCAATAGTGAGGCGCCATGCACTTCCTTCCATATAAAGCATCAAAGAAGGTTATCTTGATCACAGATTGATAATTATTGTTGTAGGAAAACTCTACTAATGGCAAATACATATCCCAATCTACTTTGAAGTCTAAAGCACAGCCTCTCATCATGTCTTTAAGAATTTGAATAACTCACTCAGTTTGTCCATATGTTTGAGCATGATATGCAGAAATGAGATTCATCTTAGTTCCCAAAACCTTCTAAAAAATATTCTAGAATTTATACACAAATCTAGGGTCTTTGTCTAAAATGATACAATCTGGTATCCCATGGAGTCTCGCAATCTCCTTAATATATAATTAAGCAAACTTATCAAATGATTAATTAATCTTCATAGGTAGAAAATGTAATGACTTTGTCAGTCTATCAACAATAGCCCATGTAGCATCATGTTGAGATCTTGCATTAGGTAACCCCACCAAGAAGTCTATGGTTTTAGCATCCCACTTCCTCATTGGAATAGGTTCATTGTAATAGACAGTGTTTATAGTCTTCCTGCTGGTTTGTGATATTTTATTCTTTGCTTGTTCTCAAAAACATAAATAACAAATTTGATTCCTGCAATGATACCTAATAGAATTCAACTATTGAATCACAACAATTTTTTTTTTTAACTCCACATTGTGTGTAAAAATGTCATATTCTAGATTGTTTGATATAGCAATCTCAAAGCATTTCACATAAAAATAAAAATTTAGTTCAAAAACTGAGTTTTAGCATTGTCATATGCAGTCGTAAAGACAGCAAGCAATATTTAACCTCAAATTAAGGTGGTTATTGTTCCTCTTATTAATCTTACTCATATATAGACATATCCACACACAAAGCGTCCGTGCACACTTAATTTCTTAATTAGTTACGATCATTTATTAAGTTTTATTACATTGTTCGTACACTTGTTGCTTATTCATCTTAAGGAAAAGAACAAAACACGAACACGCACGACCACACATTATTCCGTCTTAGCGAGCGATATTATTCATGCAAGAAAGCATCCGGCCTCTTGTTCTGCTTCATTGATCAGGCCTTCTTGAACATAACCCTAAGAGGTTCATCAGCAAGAGCCAGCCTTCTAACTCCGTCTTCCCAGTAAATACCCAAGTTGCTGCACAAAACATCTTCGCAGCCGGGACACACCGACGGACAATACATGATCTTGTACTCGTATCCGTTATTCTCTATCTTGAACCAGTTGCTCAGCGTCTCGCTCCCTGGATTTCCTACCATTCCTCCCGTTGTCACGAACCTTTGCCCCGTCGATTCGTCATAGTCGTCCAGCCTCCACACAGGCAGCAGGCCACACGCCGGCACGGCGTTGAACACCACGTTCAGGTCTGTGGAATCGCGGACGACGCCCTTCTTGACGTTGACGGGCCGGAATCTCACCGGCAGGCCGGAGGACCAATCTTGGTCGTCCTGGGTCACCTGAAGTGGGCATGAGTCGTTGCCCACGGTGGACAGAGTGATGCCGCCCCCATTGCCCTGGTCGACCGGTAGTATGTAATAGTTGGTGTCGGTACGGAGGATTTTGCCGTGCATGTCACGAACGGCGGCGGGAGACTCCTTGGCCCTGACAGTTGCTAAGCCAAGAAGCAGGCAGAGGAAGAAGAAGAGAAGAGAAGTAGGCTTCATTTTCGGGCTGCTATTTGTGAGTGAGTGAGTTACTAATGCGTTTTGGGGATGAGGCATTGGGGAAGAACTTGTTAATTATATATAAGAGCTAACCGGCCAATGGTATGAGAGATACCGTCTAATTTTGATTGCCTAATTCTTTTGACCTTAGTTTGATCTTGTTGGCTATTTAACTTTTTAGCTCTTATTTTGGTTGGCTTGGGTTAGAAAGATAAAGCAGATAGAGCAACTCTAGTGGCCGTGTAATATATTTTCCATCGATACTAGATACTAGTAATTAGGTTAGGCGAACTGGTACTTGGATTTTGAACATACAAAAGACGAATTCGTAAAGCTTTTCCCGTACGAATAAAAATCCCATATTAATAAAAGGCATCATACAAAACCTACACCTATATATAAAGTGAAGCATGCCACGGAGGAACAAACTTGTTGCCGTGCTGACAGCTCGGATTGTAGCTGACCCGACCCGATTATTTTTAATTTTTTTTGGGGTTACAATTTGCTGCTAGCTGATCAATTAAGTTGCTTTTAGGGATTTTCCAATTATGGATGTCTTGTATGTATGCCTTATGCCTTAAGGTTTATGGCTTTTTATGAGCTGGTCTTACCTTAAAATGCCTTATATTAATTTTGCATTGTTACTTATTTCGTTTTATGTAAACATATAGTTAACGCAATTTTGTGTTTTGAACCGGGTAGCACACAACACCTAATTTAGAAAAAGACATTATAACCCTTTCCCCTCACCCCGCTTCTTGGACTGCCACTACAACAAAATGGTATATAGATGACAGAAGTTTACTGACCATTTTTTAAAAAACATTAAGAAAGATATATGATTTAGTGTCGTACATGAATAAATGCAGGTTATAAAGAGTGATTTAAACCCGACCAATTTTAAAAAGTGCAGGTAAAAATCACGATAAGTCTAACTAACTTTAAAAAACATAGCCAAAGAACCACCCCAAACCTTACAAGATTTTTAAAAACACAGCAAAAGAATCCTTAGGACCATTATGCATATTCAAAGCCTAGCTTGTTTGTGTCTTCACTCAGCTTAGGAATTCTACAAGGAAAAAACAAACAAAAAGGGAAATTTTATTTCTACTTCGCCTTTAGCTCCCTCAACCTCAATGTCCATCTCGATATCGTGATTCTCAACTTCGATCATGAGGTACTCAAAGCTTTATGCCTGTCAGCTTTATTCTATTTTTAGGGCCTTTAGCTTCACGAAAAAATGATCTTCCTTGCTCTCAATCGCCTATTGAGCCTGCTTTCAGACCTTGTACAACCAAGGGTTTGTTCGTTCATCATCTCAATCTCTCGCTTCCTCATGTCACTATTTTTGTTAATTCCCTGAAGTCTCACAATGATTGATTTTTTTTGTTTAGTAAGGTTATCTCTACTTTTGCCTTGCCTTATAAGAGGACACTAAGCTGATTACAGATCTTTGCCCATCTATGTTAGTGATTAGGTTCTTCTTGTGTTTGGATTTATTTTGTTTTCTGAGAAAAGTGGGGTATAATTGATTAGGTTTTGAGAAAAACCTAATTCACACTCCTCTGATTCTAAATTCCCAGATCTCCTACTCTATATTGTGCTCTCAATTGATGTTGCAATTGTCACCCACTTTGATTTGCCTCTAGCAGCCTAAAATATCTTAGATTTCACTGAGACAGATGTTGATGTTTAGCACAAGTGAGGCTTTTACTAGCTGAGAATTCCATGTTGTATGCTAAATATGCCCAGAATAGCTCAGATTGAATCGAGATAGTTGTTAAGGTAAAAGATTTCAGTTGCTACTTATTTGTTAGGCCCTGACATTTATCTCAAAAGTTATGTTTCCCTCTATTTTTAATCTTATGATTTTTCAAAAATCATGTACTAGAGATCTGAAATAGATAAACAACCAGTGAAGTTATAAGAATGTCTTGTACAAAGTGATTAACAATAAGAGTAAAATCAATGACATCAAGAAGAACTATGGCTACTTTGAAAAATTAATGCAAAACTAGTTTCTGAGATTGACTTTAAGAACAAGAATTTGCTTAAAAATGAGACTACTACTGCTATTTTTAAAAAATGATGGATGAGAATGCGAAGTTGAATGTTAATATGTTGCATGTAGATAATTGTTATAGAAATTTTAATTGCTAGTTCTTTGTTTCACCATGACATCTGTCTAATTTAATGTTTGCTCCACCTTTTACCCTTTTTTAGGCTTTTTTTTTTAAATAACAAAACTTCAATTAGAAATTCAAAGCTAAGATCTGAACCATGACAATAAGGCTATGGACTTAGAAGAATGCCAAACACAAACTGATCGACAACATAGAAGGATGCCAAGAGAAATTCAAATGGTTTGTTTTTTTTGTTATACTTTCCTTTAGAATAATGCATTTGAATAATCTTTTTAAAAGAGATCCTCTCAACCTCTCTTGCCTAATAGTTAGTTTGATTAAGTTATTTGATACCATCCAAGTCTTTAGGTGTTTTTGTTTGGGTGTTGGCTGTTGTTAAAGCTGGTATAGGAACACATTACTTATGGTATTGTATGTCATAGTATTTGAATACCAATTTTTGTTAGCATTAGATGTTAAATATTATGAAGACAAGTAATTATTGTAGTGAGAATTACACAATCTAGTAAGAAAACATGATGAAGATTGACTCTCAAAGACAATAAATGATATAGCTACTTAAACCTAGGCAGACTCTTGCTATCAAAATTTGTTTTTGTTATAGTTATTGCTTTCAAGATCTAAGAGGAAGGAAAACTATTTGTTCAAGTGAAATGAAACAAGGGAAAATTTAGGTTATCTCTTTCATTGTGTATTTCTTTCTTAAACTAATACTTTTATCTTTTTTAATATTTTACATGTTTATTTTGCAAGTAAAGTTATTATTCTTCAATTTTACAGTTATTCTAATATTTTTTCTTGTTGTTTTTTTTGTAAAAACTTTTTTCCCATAACAAGATAGAAGATTATATTAGTTATAGTATACTCATTTCTCCCAAACAAAAAAAAAAGTTGAAAATGGAAAAGGGTGTTATGATAGCTCTACAAGTGGAGAGACCTATCAACATCAGAATACCCTTAGTGCATGGATGCCCTAGTACCAACAGCACCATTAGGCGAGAAGCCAATTAAGGTTAGGATCTTCATCACTTGAATATCAACATGCCTTCCAGGTGAGTTAAGTCTGAGATAATGAATCAGGAGTAATATTATATGTGGTGAGATAGAACCTTTTCTAGTTGGCAAGAAAGCTACCAATAAAGGGTGGTAGTATGTTTGGATTCAAACAAAGGCTTCATTGAGGTTGAGGAACAATGAGAGAGAAAATAAAAGGCAAAAGTAGATTTCAATTTTTGGTCGGTAGGAGAAGAGATTTTGCAGAGGTAAGGAGGTTTCAATTTCATCTTTGTTTTATATGTCGTGGGAATTAACAGCGTAAGTAATGGTATTTAAGTAGTGAAGTCCAAAAAAAAAAATAAAAGGCTTTGCATAGAATAAGTTTCATTTTATATTACCATTGGGTTTTGTTTTGAAGACCTTGTAAAATTTACATTTAATGAAATAAAGTTTGATTTGTACATCTTTTTATGTTCCAAATTCACTAAGGATCTTCAGAAAAATAATTTTTGAAATGCACCAAAATCAGAATGTAAATATTGTAATTTATTAGGATATTAGGACATCTGCCAGTGCTTTTGAGAAACGCAGCCAATGGCTGATATATACTAGCATTTTTTTAGGAAAAAGAAAGCCACTTATTTTTGTGCTTTTAGTTGCGTGTTTTCCTAATTCACACTGCCATAATAATACTTTCACTAGCGTTTTGGGGAAAAAGTTGTTTAAGATATATGCTTTTTGCTACATTTTTAAAATGCTGGCAAAGATTGGGATTTTTACCAATGTGTTCCTCACCTGTATTTTAGCTACATTTTCAAAATAGTTGATAAATTTATTAGTGACATTTAAAAAAGTCATGAAAGTTTTAAAAAAGAAAATGCTACTGATACTCATTTTTCTTGTAGTGTACATTAGTTGAACCATGCCTTCTAGCAATGATGAGCCTTACCTGCAGTGTTTGACATCCAACTATGGTCTAATGGCTTTTTCATGTTTGACCACAATTTTGGGCCACTGGATTTGGGTGCTACGAGTGGGTCCTAAACTTGAAATCGATGTGCAAGAGGATGAACAAGTCAACGATTTCCAAATGCCCTTTTCGTCAACTCAAAGCCTTAATTTCACTTTTTAAAAACCCTATAATTCCCAACAAACCATTAAACCAGACCTCAAAATCTCCATTTTTGGTCTCTGCTTCTACTTCAAGAGATGAAGCTAAAGCAACCCCCAAATTAGGGCATGACCGAAATTCTAACCTCCTAGGATTTTCACTTTCTTGTTTGCAAAATGTTGCATATCAATCCCAATCTTGCATCAGCTCTGCTATCCAATGCAGTAGTTGATCAGGTGATCTCTCATGAGGCGATGCAACTATGACAGATGTGACAAAAGTGACCCATGGGCAACCCTATCCAAAATAACAAAAATGTATTAATTGGGTTGGTTTAAATCCAAATGAACTAGGCCTTCATGTAATTAATAAAGGATTCTATTCCTTACAAGAATCCTATTTTATTAAATTCCTGCCTTGATTATGTTTGATGTCAAACTAGATCTACTTGTGAACTAAGTCTTAACAATTGGCCAAATTGCTTGGGCTTGGTATGTATAAAACAAACAAACGCGTTTATGAATACCATTAGATGAATATGTTCACGAACAATATAAATAAATGTGTCCATGATAAAATAAACAAACATGAATGAATAAATAGATGAATGAACATAAGCAAAATATTTAGGAATAAGAAATACTAAAAAACCAAAGTAAAAGAACAAGAAAATAAGCAATTGAATAAATAAATAAATAAATATAAATACAAATACTTGAACTGTTTATGAATATAAATGAAGAAATAATATTTGTTTATGTTTGCTTACAGCCCTACGCGTCACTGATGGATGCGTGCTATATGTTCTCTTAGTTCTCTTAGTGGCCTATACGTCCAAAATTGAAGACTTTAGTGGTAGATCAAGGGTATTTCAAAGCGGATAAAGGCCCCAGCAATCAGCTATTCTCTCCCGAAGCTGTCTATCTCTTCATGTTCAGACTGAGTTCTCTCATCCAAAGTTCAGTCGGACTCGGACGTTTGCTTCTGTGATGGTTTTACATTTGGATTGCTTTTAGATGGACGCTCTCTCTCGCGCCAGCACTGGTTTCCTCTTACCCTATGTATCAGTATCCGGAGTGAAGCTCAGGAGGACGCGAGGCGTTCTTTCCCTGGGAAGACGAAGGGAGTTCAAGGTTTTTGCGGAGAAGGGAGAGCCCAATCTCGACAAAGGTGATCTCATGGAGCTCAAGTTCGCCCGCTTACTCGGCGAAGACCCCAAACTCACACTCGCAAAGGTTCACTTCGATTCTCTCTCTGAATTTGATGAAGTTCTATGTGCTAATTGAACTGCTAGTGTACTGAATGTCTTTAATTGTTGTTGTTGCATCTCTTGTTTGCTATGCTGAATTTTCGAAACATCTAGGAGTCTTGCATTTTAGTTTATTTTGTTTTCATGGAAGGAAATGGCTTAGTTATTCACGGATTGTATGCACTGCTAGTTTTTGTTACGAGTTTGTGGTTTTAAGAGTCTCAAGCATTTCGGCTTTCCAGATATTGGGTAAGAAAGCAAATCCAGATGCGTCCTATGTTGAAATTGAGAAATCCTTTCACAAGAACAAGGGTAAAATAGTGGAAGTAAATGAGGTTCCATTTGAGGTGTCAAAAGACCGGAAAGTTTCTGGTCCATCTGATGGTTTGGAGTTGGTTCGCCCAGTCCCAAAGGGAGTCAGGTTGAAATCTGAGGACAAGCAAGTGTCAGCAGAGATAAGAAGACCCTCCCCATCAAATGCCAAAGCTGTGGATAGCATAAATAAGGGTAGGGTGCCTAATGTTATTTTGAGAAGGCCAAATGTGTTTAGTGGGGATGACTTGGGAGAGAGGCAATCAAGCTTCAATATTAGACCAAATTTATCGTTAAAAATGAAGAGTCAGTCAATGAAGGATAAGTTCACTGACATGACGTTGTTGAGAAAGCCCGAACCAATGAGCATTGACAGGAAGCTAGAAGATAGTATTCAGTTGAAAAAGAGCGAAGGAGTTGGAGAGCAGACAACTGGTGATTCCACACTTACTAGAAAATCCGAATCGAATGCTGTCGAAACAAAGAGAGAAGAGAAATGCAAAGATGTGGAAATGGAAGAAATGTTATTGGAATCTGAAGAAGAAGGTAAAAGATTGTCCATGAAAACCAAGGTAAACTATGAGGAGCCATCTAAACAACAGAGTGCTCTGATTCTAGTAAAACCCAGTGCAGAGGTGCAATCCATGAATGGTAACACACTTGATCTTTATAACTTTTTCTTTTCTCCTACAATTTCAGTCCCAATCAGCCCAAAAAATTTTACCTATATATAGCAGAAGAAAAACTTCAGCACCCTGATGCTGGTTTAGTCCTCAACTAAAACCCATGAACATTCATATTGTTCAACTTTTGCCATTCTTTATCTATGAGATGTTGGAATTCTTGCTATGCCTTTTTTTTTCTTATGTGAAGGAATGCACCATCTTGGAGAGAGTCATATGTCATCTGATGAACAGGACACTGCTATTGATGAGCCATCTAGCAGTAATTTAGGGGAGCATGATGCTGGCTTATTCATGAACGCTGAACTGCTGGAAAAGCCTACAAGGTTTATAATTCATTCTTGGCATTTGTGGTTTTCAAACTGTAGATTGTTTTGGTTAACCATTTGCTATCGTATAGATTAGACCATCATCTGGAGGGAGCAACAAAACCCAGTAGAGTAGAGATTTTTCTTCCAAATTATGAAGATAACCTTTCTGCATCAACCTTGGAGGTCAGATTATTAGGGACTTCTTTTGAACCTTCATCTTAAGATTGGCTTAATGCTCTAGCATTATTGTAGGATACTGATTGGACCAGGGCAGCGGATCTGATGAGGACAGGAGACAGGTTGAAGGTGGAGTTGATAAGCTCTAGCAGTCGAGGATTTGCTGTATGTTCCTTTCTTTTCTTTTTGGCGTAATTGTTTTTTCAAATGTCCATTAAGCATATACTGAGTAACTCTCTTCTTATATGAATTTTGCAGGTCTCTTTTGGTTCTTTAATTGGATTTTTGCCTTACCGCAACCTTGTTGCTAAATGGAAGTTTTTGGCTTTTGAATCATGGTTGAGACGAAAAGGGATAGATCCATCCGCATACAGGCAGAATCTAGGTGTAATTGGAAGTCCTGATGCTGTGAAGAAAACTTCTTTGAACGATCCAAAGTTGTCTTCCAAAAATGACCAAATACTTCGAGGAGAAATTACCCCAGATATGGAACTGGAAGATCTTCTTCAGATTTATGATGCAGAGAAGCTTAAATTCCTGTCCTCATTTGTTGGTCAGGTTTGAAGAACTTGATTTATTATATTCTCTATATCCTATTTTTGATATTGATAAAGTTGATGCTTACAGAAAATTGACGCATTTGTTGTGAGGGCCAGTAAGAAGGCAAGGAAGCTTATATTTTCATTAATAAGGGAAAAACAAGAGTTGCTTGAGAAAAAGAGGACTCTTATGGTGAGGAGATTCAAGTAATTGTTTTTTAATGTTTCATTGATGCTTTTGAAAAAGACAGTCCAGCTTCCATATTAAACTGCTTTAGAAGATTATCACTATTCGTCCCACAAAATTAGTGTCAATGATGTGTTTCTCGCAAACATTTGTAACCTTTATTTCCTGAAGATTTGTTACTTGTGTTTTTGGATCTACAGAAGTCGAAAGAATATACTTGTGAGCAAATTATTCAGTTTGACTGCACGCATCTAATCTTCTCATATTATATGATGTTTCTTATTGCAGGCTAAGCTTAGAGTGGGGGATATAGTAAAATGCAGCATCAAGAAGATCACCTACTTTGGCATATTGGTTCACGTAATATGAATACAATTTTGTTTGTGTTGTCCATTCTTGTCCTAAACAAATCTAATTGAGATAGCTGTGAAGTGGGAAAATCCCACTTGGTTATATATAAAGGGGCTAGTTAAGGCTTTATCTTGTAGGAGGCTTCACATCTATAACCGATTGGTTTTGGGTTGGATGCTCTAACATGGCATCAAAGCCAAAAGATTGTCACTGCCCTGCCTGTCAAGTTTCAAGCCCCAAGCATTGTCAATAGTCACGTGACAGGCTCATTTTCAGTCGTTTTTCTTGCCTACATGTGAGGGGGCTTGTTAAGTGGGAAAA
The DNA here is from genome assembly GCA_005392925.1 of Aquilaria sinensis. Taxonomy (NCBI): domain Eukaryota; kingdom Viridiplantae; phylum Streptophyta; class Magnoliopsida; order Malvales; family Thymelaeaceae; genus Aquilaria; species Aquilaria sinensis. Next base: position 145,409 of record SMDT01000346.1, on the reverse strand, counting down.
TCCCACATGGTTAAGTCAAGGGATTAGTTAAGGCTTAATATTATGGTGAGCCCCCTTCACCCATTGCGCATTGGTTTGGGGTTGGATTCTTTAACGTTAACATTTGTCAATTCATGTATCTCCTGCAAACACATCTCAGATTATCTCATTGTCTGAGTGAGTGATACTTTTCATGGAATTTGACTTGGGAACAGTACAAGTTTATTTTCTATCAAGTGGGCTTTAGCTACTCGGTCTCTTTTGTGCTTCTTTTTATATGTTGCTCTTTTGCTCCTTGCCTCATTTTTCACGTTTCTCAACATTCCAAGTAGACGAATGTTTGCCTTTTGAAGTTAAAACATAGTTGTTTTTACAGGTAGAAGGTGTTCCAGCATTGGTGCACCAGAGTGAAGTGTCATGGGATGCTACATTAGACCCTTCATCATTTTTCAAGATTGGCCAGGTATTATGCTTGTTGAAAGATTACATTAGATCATAGAAGTGTGATTATGGTTGTTTTAACTGGTAGTGCCATTGATTTGGCTAAAAAGGAAAACTGTTAACTGTTGAGGCTGAAAGACAGTGATGTGCTTAGTGATCTAGTGATAAGAACTCTTTTTAGCTATTCTCTCTATCAATTTTCTATTGATGATTCTTCTAATTTGTCGGTGAGGTGACTTCAGAATTTTTGCTCGTTAACTTGCATCTTTTCTACATTTCTGCACCTTGTTTGGATATTTAGGTGATATTTTTTTGCTTTCAGGTTTTGGAAGCAAGAGTGCACCAATTGGATTTTGCCCTTGAACGTATTTTTTTGTCCTTGAAAGATATAATGGTATCCTATAGAAAATATGGTTTTGCAGTCATTTGTTCTTCTAATGATTATGTAATGTTTGGTTGCTATCTTGATTCTTGATTATGCATATTAACTTTTCATCAATAGCCTGATCCATTGGCTGAGGCCTTACAACCTGTTGTCTGGGACAATGATGACTTGGATGGAAGATTGCAAGTAGCTCAAGCTGATACCGAGGTTTTCCTTATTTTCATGACATCAAAGCCTTTTCTATATTTTTCCATATGTGTGTGTGTGTGTGTTTCTTTGTCTTACCATGGGAACCAGTTATATCATTTTGAAATAAACATACTATGCTTACAAAGAAATGCCATGAAGCTTCAGATATGCCAACTATCATCTTGGATAAATTGTATTTCATTTTTCAAGGGAATGGGGATGAAATTTCTGGTTCTATTTTGCTTCTCAACTAGTTCTTTTTGTCCTCTCTGATTCTGTAATGAGCATATTAGAATGTGATGCAGTTACAGAATTTTGAAGCACTTCATTCATTCAAACCCAATGATGGTTTTTCTGCTAAGGTTAAGACCATAAGCCCATGGCAGTAACTTATGTTTCGAAGGACTGGGGAATACTTATTTTGATCTCTGCCATCCATTTGAATATGGTTTTTGTCGTACTTACTGATTCATTTTAAACATTTGCAGTGGACTGATGTAGAACTGCTTGTTAAAGAATTGGAAAAGATTGATGGTGTTGAATCGGTCTCAAAAGGCCGATTTTTCCTAAGTCCAGGATTGACTCCAACATTTCAGGTAGATGGACTTTGACACCTGCACGAAGTAGTGTAACTAAAGATGTCCAATCTTAGGTAGATATTTAACTACCAAAGCCATGGCCTAGTGGTTAACGTTTGTGGCATTTACCAAGAGGTCCAAGGTTAAGTCCCTTACTTCCTCCTTGGCCTCTACCTGATGTACCAAAAAGACAAAAAAGGAAATCCTAGACAGGTGTTTGGGCTTCATCTGTCACACTATCTTCTGGCTTTTTCTGTTGGCTAGTCTGGTCATTGATTAAGGTTTTCTTTTACTAACATGTGACCTGTTCCTAGCAAAAGTGGCAGTCCAACTGTTTGAGACATTTTTAAGGCGTACTTGATATGCATTTTAGTATTGTATGATGTTCTCCACAACTCAGAGTTACATAAAAGGCAAAGGAGCCAGCAACTTAGAGTTTGATTTCTGTCTTTCCAATTCCATTTTAAATCTCTTTCAGCTGGAAATGGTAACTTCGTCTTCTATGCAGGTTTACATGGCATCCATGTTTGAGAATCAATATAAGTTACTTGCTCGATCTGGAAACAAGGTACAAGAGGTATGGTTGTCTTTCGTAGTTTTTCCAGCAGCTTTTTTTTCCAGCATAATCCTCTACAAGGAAATTTGACACACTGGACTGAAATTCAAGCTCTCTTCTTCTGTGTTGTCATTTTTTTTTTCCCGAAGTGCATCAATGCCAATTTAAACCATGGACTTCTAAAAGGTGTTATGATCCTGGGGTAGTACCAAGTTTCTTATGTCTGTATGAGGCCTCAAATACCTTGAAAAACGGATCATAGTGAGTACAATTTCTAAAAGCTGATTGATTATACTTTTTTGGGCATTGTCAGGTGATAGTTCAGGCGTCATTGAGTAAAGAAGAGATGAAATCAACAGTTCTGTCCTGTACTAACAGGGTGGAGTAGATATCTTGCTTCTGACCCGTTCTGTTTCGGCTTCCTGTCAGTTGCTAGAATTCCATAAATCTCTAGCTTCTCAGCCATATTGGCAGCAGTTCCATGGCGGCTACTTGTGGCAGCCGTCAGTAAGCCTCTTTATCTTCTCATCGGGCTCTTAGACAGTTGCGCTCAGGTGATCAAATTCGGATCTGTGAGGCTTGTCTTGATATGTCTGACAAACCCGTTTGGGAGAGACCTTACCCCTGATGCAGCGAATGGAAGGGCCATGTTTATACTGCTGGTTGTATGGGGCGCTTCCAACTTTCTTTGTTGGTAAGACCTTTTACATTTTGTGTTTGTTTATAATTGTTTGTAATCGTAGTTACATCTAGGTGAATTTATGACTCATAAGATAATCCGATAATTCCAGAGTTCTCTTTTTCCTCCTCCCCCCCCCCCCCCCCCCCCCGGGCCCCCCCCCCCCCTCCGGGGCCCCTTTTTTTCTTTTTCTTTTTTTTAAATATATTTTCGTTTTTTAGTTTTTATTCTTGGTTTGCATTGAAATGGTTGTTAAATAATGGACGGTAGCAAATCAAATGGAAGCAAAATGGTACAGATGGCAAGTATCAAGTAGTACACATCTGTGTTGTGAAAATTATTGAATGCTAAAAATTAATAGATGTCCATTAATGTTTTAACAGGAAACTAAATTATAACAAAAAACTTAGTAGAGTTTTTAAGTACGGTGAATATGGGTTGGGTTAGGCATGGAATTAAATATCGTGGTATATTGCTTACCGTGGGTAAGTGGTGCGTGATACAAATGTTTTTGTACTTTGTCATTTTATCACATAATATACTGTGATATTTTATGTACCGTTTATTTTTTTGTGTATATTTTTGTCCAAAAAATGAGGTATATTACAAATACTGTAAAGTATGTATTGAAGTATTTATTTTTTTGCGGATGTGTATAAGATATTTTTTTTTTGTTATTTTACATCAAATATCATAAATATATAAAATATTAAAATATAATTAATGCACACATCACAAAATAAATATTTGTTTTTTTCTTTTGGTTATTTTTTTTAGTTAACATAAAAATTTAATGGTTATTTTGAGCCACTTAGAAACTCAATATGGTATTAGAAAATATATTGTTATTATTAAAGTATTATTTTTTTTCTTGTATCAATAAATTAATCTCTTTTTTAGTATTATTTATTTTGCTCTATATATAACATTTTTTTATGTTTTTTGTATTAAAAAAATATCTTCTATAATATATTTTTTATTTATATTTTACAAATTATAATGAGAAAAATTAGAATACATATAAAATATGTAAAAAAAAATATTAAATTTATATCATCTTAAAATAATATTCTAATATTTATTTTTTTGTAAAAACGGCAATAGTATGTGGTACAATATGTCTTAAAAATTTGGGATGTGGTATATCTAGCAGTAACTTTATTTAATACCTTAGATTTGGGTCTAATTTTTTCTAGAGCTAAACTAACTTGAAATAACTATAGTTTCAAAATAATTCAACCTAACTTGGGAACTAGGGATCGATAGAAACTAGAACTATGAGTGTTTTCTCCTTATCTAGACATTGTTTCTTTTTTGTTTGCATCATAGACATGTAACGGTTATAAAATCCATTAAAATTTCATTCAAAATAAAAATTGAAAAGCAAAAAAAATGATTAGAAATGTTTAACACATTCACAACTATATCCAGGTTTAAGTACATATTAACTAATACAATTTGGAAAAGTAGCAAATGAAGTTTCAAAATTCATTTAAAGAGATGATCATCCATACGTTTTAAGTTGCAAAAACACTAACATAGTTTTAAATAAATGGATATGAGTAAATATGTAATACTTCATCTATTTCAATATGTTTGTTTTACTTCATTTTGGCACAAAGTTTTAGAAGTTGCCTTCTTCTGCAGTTGTTCCCTATTTTATCCTTAGAATCTGTTTGGTCAATCTCTTCATTTGTTCCTGTCTCGGCTTTCATCTCTTAGCCTCTGCCTTCGACCCTACCTCATGCCACCTTTGTTTCTACCCCAATTCATCGCCTTAATCCTCGCCTTGATTTGTGCTTTGCTTGGGAAACCCCATCAAGGGTGCCATGAATCAAACGTCTTTGTAGATATGGGAAAGGTTTCATCCCTCCCAATGTGATCTTGGTCTATGTCTTTCTTCTACTTCTGCTAGAGAACCCACGGCGCAAATCGCTTGATCGGAGCAACCGCAGGTAGGGGAGGAGAACAATTCCCTCAAAATCAAAGCTTACCCATGCTCTTAATGTCTCGACTTAAGCACCCAAAGCCCCCAACTTGGATGCGGCCATCAATAAATTTGGTGTCGTGGCTTGTAAATCCTACACCTCTCTTGCCCAGTGTGCTTCTCCTTTTTTCTCTCCTACCCATGCCCTTAATCGAATGATCAAGCCTCCTCGCCCACCATGTCACCGATCGACAAATTGAGATCAATGGGAAATGGTTACTAGTGATCGAGATCGACTAATCATCAAGGCCAATTTGGTTGAGCTTGAGAGAAGATGATCGGCGTCCTAGAATCAGTACCCCAGTGTTGCTTTTTAATCGTTGAGGATAGAATAGTTATTTTGCCTATTAAAATTTACCAAAAGAGAAATTTATGCAAAAAATTTGAAATGACATAAAAAGGAAAATAATGCAAAAAATATGAGATTGATGAAGTATAATAAATCTTTTGGTATATTTAAACATATATTTTAGTTTGATTCTACCTAAGATTAGCTCCATATGAAATTGAAATCAACCTTAGAACAGATGAATTTTTTAGTATTGGAACAAGTCGATTAGTCATCTTTAATTTTTGTCTACCCAAATCAACCCAAGAAGAGTGGTTCGCATTGGATTTCCGCCCTACTCAATCCAGCTTTTAGTACGTCTAGTGGGGGATTTTGAAGGAAAATTTCGGCCAATAAATTTCCAGGGTAGTTAATGTCTTGAATCGCGTTGTAAGTTTTCCTTGTTTTATTTAGTTTGTTTATCGTGCTGGAAGTACGTACATTCGCGCTATCCATCCGTTCACGACTCTGTAGCTATTGACATTGGTCTGGCTTAGAATAGCTTTTTATGTAGTCGTTTGAACTAGCTCAAAATTTATTTCCTTTCAAGCAATTTGGACAAATTAATGAAAAGTTGTCAAAATTTTGTTTAGACTAAACATATTTTCCTTTTTCTTTTTGGTTTTTGCTTTCTCTTCCCAAAAGTTATTACGATAAGTTGGGACAAACAATAAGCATTTTCGAGTTATATATAAATTTTCATATGGTTTTACTGATATGGTACAAGAATTCGATCAAAAGATTGTTGTATCTGCTACTGCGAGTCCTGTATTTTTTATGGCATATATGAGCTAAAAAAACATAAAACCTTTTTGATAAAGTTAATTCAACTAAACGTGGATGGCAACTAGATAATCAAATCGAGTGTGTTCAATATTATGGGTGCAGACGAGGGAACTTATTGAAAGGTAACTATTAGTATTTTTTAAGTATAATTATTATTTACTCAATTTTTATTTCTGTTGAAAGTGTACAATTTAGAAATCCTAAAAACCACTTTAAAAATAATTTTTTTAAAACTAAATACTTTTTATTAATTTTTGCAAGTTGAGAAAGAAATTTTTTTAAAAAAATTAACTAGTTAATAAAAAAATACTCATTTTATTTCACAAAAATTGATTATTTTACTATTCATAATAATTAATTTATGATTTTATTTATTTCAAAATTTATTATAAAAATATGAATATTTTATATGAAAATAAAATTTTAAAGATTATAGTTTCTAAATATCATTTTTAAAATTTTTTTTCAATACATATTAATATGAATATGTTCAAGTCAAATTAAAGTAAAAAAAAAAAGTAAAATGGTCAATTAATACAAAACAGATTGAGTATAATTTAAGTAATTATTAGTTAAATAAGATATTAATTTTCAAATGATGTTGGTTTAATAAAAAAAGGAAGTAAAATTAATAATAATAGATAATAAGTGATACATATGTATGTTTTTTTTTTTTCACTCAGGATTATTTACTACTATAAGTAAAGAGCTTTTAAAGGGAAAGAGGGATGGGAGACTTGAACTCGTGTGAGAGCCGATATGAGAATCATGTCCCTTTCTAAACCAATTAAATATCTAACTTACTTAAAGTGTATTTTGTTGGAATTTTTTCTAAAGAAAAATGATTTTGTTCTATTTCCTCAAGTTATATATCAATTAAGATTTTACACTTTTAGTTGAAAACTATGTTTAAAATTTTAACTTTTTTTCCCCCCTTCTTTTCAAGCAGAAACCGAAAAATTATAATAAATAACGTAATTACTTTACCAAAAAAAATTATTCAAATCATTGTTAAATAAATACAATATTATACTGAAAATGATGTTCTACTTTGTTAGTGAGAGCTCAACCAATCAGACTAGAAACAAAAACACCTAAAATTGTAAATAGCCATTTTTTAATTAGAAACGAATAGAGTTGGGATTTATTTGAGATTTCAGTTTTACCTATCGAACGAAAACAAAATCCCATCGAACTTATTGTAGCGTTTAATCATTGTTAAAGAAAAATAACTGCCAGTGGCAGGAAAAGGACATTTTGCTTACTCCAATGACAAATCTCCTACAAATTTAAGGAAAAAGGGTATTTCCAGTCCTATAACTTTTTTAATTTTACCAAGTAAGTCCTAAAATTACATGAATTGTCAAATAGGTCCTATAGTGTTAAAATCATCAACTCTGTTATCCTAAAACTTGTTTGGCTGATGAGAATACTAACATGACACTTAACGTCATTTGTTTTAGTGACTAAACTATCACTTTTCAGATCTTAGTTACTTAATTTTTTTTAAAATTTTGAGGGTTATCAACTCTTAATTACTCCAATCATAATTTTAGAGCTTGTTTGGCAACTCAAGTAATTTTAAGACTCATTTGACAACTCAATCAATTTTAGGACTTGTTTGACAATTCAAGTAATTTTATGATTCACTTGGCAAAAATGAAAAAATTATAGGTTTGAAAGTGGTAATAATAATAATAATAATAATAATAATAATAATAATAATAAGAGCAAAATTATTTTCTCCTAATTGCTTGGTTATGGTGTGTAGAATCGTAAGTGATCCTAATCAGCAAATGAGGATGTACCGAAGCATAATTCCCATCTATTTAATTCATTTCATGCAATTAGAGTTTGGTGGTATTCTTTTTATTAATATAATCTAGGTTGAAATTTAGCTCTACTAATATGCCTTGAGCACACAAGCTATTGACTTTCCCTAACCTAAGTTTGACTTAGGCAGCCCGACAATGGTAATGGTGATGACGATAATGACGATGATGATAAGGCCTTAAGAAAAATAACACTATAGTACAAAAAAATCCTCAATATTCAGTACATATAATAGAACACAAGGGAGAAAATAATGGAATATAAAATAATAACAATACAACTAATAAATGATATCTCAACCAGATCGAGTCAGAGATTAATTGTAGCGTAGAAATCCAGTTCTAGAGTATTAACTTGAATTTGCAACTATGTTTTGAAAATTAACATTATTGGCAAACAAAGAATCACTAGCAACAAGTGACTTACATAGAACTTCACTCTCATCAACTGCTCTACCCTTAGCTTTAGCGGCACATTCCTCATCGCATCTTATTGCTTCTATATTGCTGCCAATAACCCCCCCTGGCGTTCTCCATCTGCCTCATCAACAACAAGGCCAACATTGTTGTGTTCTTGTGCCCTGGTAGAACCTTTACAGTGATCCTTTCACACAACTTTGTTCCCTTAAACTGCATGTTGATTGGGCTCTCACACACATGGTACATTCCAGTTATCTTATTTGGGGTTCTTTCCGTGATTTGGGCCTAGATTTTTGGAGAGACCTGTGGACCTTAGTGGCGGGAAAATCTATTGAATTTAATCTGTTGGAGGAGATGGCATTGTTGGAGTAATTAAGAGTTGATGAGTCAATTTGCACGATTAAGAAAGTTTAAGGTCAAGTGGATAAAGTTTATTCTTCAAAAAATACTAAAATGACCCTCATATTTTGAAAAGAAAAAAAATTCAAGTAAGTTACTAGGATTTGAAAAGTTTCAATTTAGTTACTAAAATAAACAACTTTAAGTATCATGTCAACATTTTTGTTAGCTAAACAAATTTTAGGACTAACAAATATGACGGCTTTAATTTTATAAGACTTGTTTGACAATTTAAGTAATAGAACTTACCTGTAAAAATTAAAAAAGTTATAAGACTGGAAATACCCTTTTCCCTAGATTTAATTGGCTATAGTTTTTTTTTTTCTCATCAGGATGAACTGGCTATTATTTTACTTTAGCTTAGGAAAACAAAAATCCGAAGCTAAAATACGAAAGAGGTCGGTCTCGACGGAGCTAGTGCTCGTAGTCGCAAGTACTCAAAATAACATGACATAGATTACCAAAAAAGAATAACATGATCTAATAGATAAAAGAAGCTATGATTTGGTCCAAAATCAATGATTGGTTGTGGTAATGACCTTTAAGAAAAGTATAAACAGTCAATGCTAAGCTCTGACCGAAATTTTAAGATACTGTTGAAATTTGAACCGAAAAAGACACAGCTCCCAATTGCCTTTCCCCCAATAATCACAACCTTTCTGTCGTGGTGAAGCCATGAAAATATAAGCCATGAGCATGAGGTTTGTCCTTTTGTCTTTGACCGAAATACCCTCTCCCCTCACATTCTGCCCCAGACGACAGGCAAACAAACGAGTCTCCTGCTTGCTGCTGTCGGTTTTCTTGCATTTGAAGTGCCACCTCAAAATCTGTTGCCTCCAAGAAACCGCTCCCGCTTCCCATTTTTCCCTTTTTTTATTTATTTTTCTTACCCGCTTTCCTTCAGCTGGAAAGTTTGAAGCTTCTCTAGTCCATCTCCTCCCTTTTTCTGTTGCTCTTTTAGGAGTTCTTGGGCAGAGAAATAATGAGGCACAGAAGTGAGGAAATGGGTATGGGTACGAGCACTTTTGTAATCAGATGGATCAATTTTCTCACGATGGTACGTCTTTAGTTTCTCCTATAATTGTTGGGACTTGTTTGTTTTTTGCAGGTTCAAGGAAATTTCGTATTTTTTACTGATAAATTTGTCTGATGTGATTGCCATTTTTCAGCTTTTAGCTGTTGCGGTGGTGATTTTTGGTGTGTGGATGAGCACTCATCATGATGGTTGTCGCAAGTCCCTCACTCTCCCAGTTCTGGGCCTTGGTGCTCTCATATTCGTAATGTGAGTTTCTTTGAGTTGATTTTCAGAAAAACAAAAGAACATTGCATCAAAAACACTTTCCCTTCTGCTTTCAGTTCATCGAAGTTTCCTTTTTTCCCCTTTCCAGATCCATAATCGGCTTTTTGGGTGCCTTGAAGAGGAGCTCCATACTGCTGTGGATAGTATCCCTACTGGTTTAAGCGTTATTAAAACCATTTTGATTGGCCATTTCTGTAGTTAGTGAAATTCCCTTGACTTGTGGCTGGCAGTACTTAATCTTGTTACTCATCATTCTTGTGGCAATTCTGGTATTCACAGTGTTGGCGTAAGTGCTGTAGCTGCTTCTCTGCTTTGAGATCAAGATTACATAGCATAGTTTTCTGCATGCAGAGTTGCAGACCTCTTTTGCCTGGGCACAGTTTTATCTGTTATTATAAATGCTCTTCTATCTCAATTACATAGGAATTTTGAGCTCAACTCATCTACTTTGTTGAATCTTTCCTGTAGGTTTATTGTGACAAATAATGGATCTGGTCACAGTGTTAGTGGTCTGAGGTAAGAGACATGTACTTCAATTTCCTGCAGCGACTGTAACTTCTTTTAACACGGAGACTAGACCTTCTCATCGGTTTTGGGAGATGTTTTGTACTAAGGTCCAACTAATTTTGACCAAGTGAAACATTGCTCCTTTTCTTTATTGAATTCTACTTAGTTGGTAGGATATTACAATGTGTTATGATTGAAACCTCTGCTTTCTTTGCTTTTCAGATATAAAGAGTATCAACTAGAAGATTATAGTACATGGTTTCTGAGACAGGTATGACTTTCTGATGCGGCTGAAGTTTTTAACAATGTATTCTTTCAATTATTGATTTAGCTTAATACTATCTTTCGTAGAAAATATCTTGAGTGTTAATGGAAGGCCGTAGAAAATCATCCTACACTCGACCTAGGAAATCCTTTATTTGTTTGAGGCAGCAAATGTTTTAACCTCAGCTTTTTATCTTCATGATCTTCTTTTGAAATCTTGTGTGGTGCTGATATTTTCTTCGATTTTTTCAGTCTCTGTCTATCTGATATTTATTCTAAACCTTGGCCTAGCTCTACCTTTTCTTTTCTCCCTAACATATTTTTTGGAGCATCCCGGGGTTCATAATTTGCATGCCCCAATGCATTTGAGGGTGCTTCTGCATACTCTGGTCTGCACTTACTAGGTGAGACTTGCCAATTCGTTTTTGTTTTAACTTAAATTAACTTAATCCGAAATGATTTTTTCTTACATTTTTTTATCTGGAACTAATTTTATTTAAAAACCAATCTCATGTAGGTTTAATAATTCATTGAAAATATAATTTTTTCTAGTCTTGCTAAATTTTTATGATTTTTTCTAATTTTAGGCATTAAAAAGAAAAATTCATAAAAATTTAATAACATCATGAAAACTTACTTTCAAATGGGTTATTGTATCTACACAATATTGGCTTTCAAATAAAAATTGTTCTAGGTAAAAAATATGTAAAAATAAAGATAAGTCATTTTGGATTAAGTTGGCTTAAGTTAAAACGAATTGGCTGAGCTGCACAAACCTCTGGGTGGGTAATGCTGGACTTCATTTCAAGCAGACATGGAACTTTGTTGTCTATGGAACATTCGGACAAAAGCTACAAATGGGCATTTACATCTCTTTCCCTAAATTTACAAACATTGACTGATAGCTTCTTGCTCTTGTCATGGACTTCAAAGACTTGGCAGTCAACCCCTCTCAGTTCCACCCTGCCATCGTTGTATTCATTTCGGCTATTTACATTTATATGTTCTTGCGTCAGCTGAATAATACCAAGAACTGGAAGCGTTTGAAGAGTTGTCTTGTGAATTCTGAGGATTGCAACAACTTATCCAAAAAATACAAGGTCAGTATCTCAGGTTTGATGCATGAAGTTTTGACTGTTCATTTTCTTGATATTATCCATTCTAATGTTGCTGATTCCTTCCTTGATTCAGTCCCTTAAAGAATTCAAGATGGCAAGATTGACGCCCATTGAAGCTGGTTGCTGCCGGCCTCCATTCGAGTAGGTCCTTCTTATCCTGGAATGCAGCAGCCAAAATTTAAAGTTAAAAACAATGTTCTTACTCCTTGATGGCTTAGCAAATGGCATTTCTGACCTGAGCACTTTGTGGTTAGAAGTTATTTAAGAGTCATCTTGTAATTTTCATTCTGTTTTGGGAGTGACTTCGCTGAAACTTGAGTTTAATCACAGGTGTGGTTATCCCACTGTCAATGCGACATACTACGATTTGAGCTTTCATCCAGTTAGTTCGAACAAGGACTGCAGGCTTTACAAAAACTCCCGTGCCATCAAATGTTACAATTGCAATTCTTGCAAGTAATTAATCTTCTGGACTTGCAATGCTCTTGATTAATCGTATTATATATATCCTTTGTTTAATGTCCATCGTCTTTTGCTGCCTGCATTTCAGAGCTGGAGTTGCACAATACATGAAAACTGAATGGAGAGTGGTGGCCATCTTTAACTTGGTTTTGTTTGCTGTCTTAGTAAGATTCCGTCTCACCATTCTTTTAGTGATCTCTTACTGCCCTTCTCTGCATCTTGGGTTGTACAAAGTGAAGTAGAATCAATAAAAACTGGAATGGTCTTAACATCGGAAACTCGTTGGGAAGTTAGTTTACTATTTGCAGTAGTTGCGTGGTTACATTTTCATGTTCAGTTGCCCATTTCTGATATCCTTTTACAATAAGATAGATCTTAATCAGTTTCGAGTTTTAGGTTTTGTATCTTTTCTTACATTTGCAGTCAATAGTATACTTTGTCGGATGCTGCGCAAGACGGAATGCTGCCGAAGATGGGCGAAAAGTTTGACAAGGATCTGTTCATCATCTGTAGTGATGAACCTCGGTCGCCAAAGCTCTCCTGTATTGTGTTCATCTGCCCTGCAACTTATTGGTGTGTCTTTGATCCAAGGGAAACAAATACATCTGGGGATGAAAAGTTGGAGGCAGCGTCCATTTGGTTTCTAGCGTTTGGATGTTAGCGTTCAATTCGTTCGGCTCGAGTACAGTAATTATGTATTATTGCCTTTGCTAATATATCTGATTCATTCTTCCTCTTGTTTCTTTCTTTTCCCTATAAGTATAAATTATTGCTTATTTATTTGAAATATGCATATAAATACTCAACAAAAAAACAGGCTATATATCTGCGACCTGCATTCGGTCGCCGGTAGGAAAGTTGCCGCCCCAACTGGAGACAGGTTTGATTCTAACTCGTTTATTCGGTTTTCATTTATGATTTAACCCCAATTTAACGTAATATATGAAGGTGGCAAACTACTTATGTATAGTGGTGAACTAATCATGATCTTTCTTGCTTTCAATTTGCAGCTAGCAAGCTACCTACTGCTCTATAAAAAATTGAAAAATCAACGACTTAATAATTAAATGATCGAGTTTAGATTCCAGTTATTTATTTATTTATTTAGTTTTTGAAAAAAACATGCTCTATTCCAATTAAAAGTAAGTTAAACGATATCTTATAAACTAAACAACGACATAATCATATAAAACTTCAAAGAAAAACAGGAATGTAGAATTGGCTACTAAAAATATTACTTATTTCTACGATCGATACCGAGTGAAAATAAGAGAATCTAATCGAGTTAAACATTCTACATAAACCAAAATAAAATTGGAGTAGATAATTCATAAATAATTAAAACAAAGCCAAGATAGAGACTGAATAACCAGAATATAAAATTGGCTACTAAAAAGGTTGCTTATTTCTACAATACTAAATGAAAGCAAGAGAAGCTGATCGAGCCGAATCTTTCACATAAATCAAAATAAAATTAGAATAGATAACTCATAATTAATAACTGAAACAAAATCAAGATAGAGAATGATCAAATAGCCAAAACAAACAATAGGCTATTCGATCAAATAAAAGGCAGATCAAGTCCGAATAGTAGATCAACTAACGTAAAGGCCAATATAATAAATAGTTAAAAAAAAATCCATACACATCATCATTCGAACCATTATCCAAAAGTGCCTCATCATCAATGATTTCTATTTTTCACCCTCCTGCCTCAACCTGACCTATTAACACAAAAAATTGATTACCCAGATCCATTTGCCGTAGAGCATTGGAAGAATGAGGACAAAGAAGTGATGGAAAAAAAAGATAGGGATGGATGATTGAGTGGAATAATAATAAATCATCCAGCCAAGCTTGGATTGAAATCCAAACCAAGCTATAGACATGGAAAAGAGAGGAGAAAGGCAATGCAGTGAAAACAGGTGGAGAGATGCGGCAAGGGTTGGTTACCAAGGAATCTCTCAGTTTAGTTCTATTAACTAAGTTTGGGTTCCTCTTAGACTCCTTGTTAATTAAGTTCAACATAAATATAAAAATTTCACAAATGTCAACACAATTGGTTACGTCTCAAAGCTCAGAATTGGGTTTGAGTCTTGCTGAATGCAATAAGATGCAATTCATGCTATTTATAACTTGATGTTCTTCAAGTTTCAAGAAACAGGTAGATTACTTTCAACATTTATTAAGTATCCTCTAATACCTTGTACTTGTACATGCTTATGTGTATGGAAAAATTAATAACATACATATAGCCAAAGGCATACCTTAAACATGAAAAACATATATATATATATATATATATATATATAAAATAACCAAAGGCACACCATGAACATGCGCCGCCGAGAATGGAGCTTCAACAGGATACAGACAGTACTCTTTTGCTTCTTGTCACCAACTTTTTATTCAGTCGTTAAAATAAATTTTGAATTTTGAAGAAAGTTGTGCCAAATTGCTAAGAAGTTAGGAACTCCAGGACATCGAATACCATGGTAAAATGATGTAGCTAGCTTCAAGGAATTGCCTCTAATTGCTTGTTTTGCTCACTAATCTGTCTTTTTTTTTTTTATCAGATCATCGACAGAAAAAATAAATTCAACTATTGGACGTGTAATTTTGTAAAATAAAAAATCCTACTAAGTAAGAAATATAAAGGTATATTAGACAAAAAAAAATTATGAACCATTAGCTTATTAAATGAATAGTTCATTTTTCAATATAGTGACGTAATTGTCATTTGATAAACTTTAGTGACCCAATTGCAAATTTAATTTAGGAGTATTATTGATAGGCGCTACAGGGGTTTGCTACCATTCGGCATATTGCCTGCGAGGTATGTGCAAGTTCCTTTCAAAACCAAATATATCACTGTAGGCGAGATGTGGTAGCAAAAGTCCCAAGTTTTTCAAGAACCACGCCAACTACAACTTGTCGACACTGCACGTCTCGAATGGCTATGACAAGCTTCTATGGAACCGCCTGTGTAGAAGCTACAAAGTGAAAACTGGAAGGTGAGGTCAGTGGTACGTGTATTAATCAAACAAGCAGTCAACACCTTGGTCACCATGCCGAAGTAATACCATGGGCTCCAATTCCAGTGAGATGTAGATAGGATGGTATGAACTTTTTTACTTCACCTAATTTATTTGTTTTAACTATTTATATAATTATGCCAAATGTTAATGGCAGATAAATTATTGTAGATCCAACAAAAGGATGGACCGAAGCTGAACTTCAATGACTGGTGGACCAAGACTCATACGAGCAAGAAGATTGGCCAACCCATCATCGACCCAGTTGCTCGCCAGCTAGGGGTAATTCCACAAACGTTTTACATATTACTTGTTTTCTAATTAATATTTTCAACATCTCTAATGTCTTATGTAACATTTTCATCAAATTTATCCTTATATTTGATTACAGAAGAGATTCGTTGGATGAGAATCACAAAAGTACGCTGATCCGAGCACCCATCTTTGATTTGATGCCGACTCTTTGCATGAGGTAGCTGACTCGCCAAAAAAGTGTCACCTAGAGGGTCTGTAACCTCACCTTATGGATATTGCCACTTTTGCAGCGCATAGGGAAATTTTATTTTTAATTCTCGCACCAATTTTTTTTCAATTTAATAACTCCCATTTAAAAGCTTACTAATGTTTTTTCTTACCTTGTTAGGCACCAACCATTGATCAATCAGCTGAGAATTCTCAAACTGAGGGATTATAGGCCTAAAACGCTTGATTGATCACCTAGGTCTCCTAGGTTGGAGATTAGATTTGGGCTGAGGCCCGGTGAGAGTCCGATGTTGCATCGAGGGTCATCCTCAAATATATGTGTATATATATTTTAAGTCCTGAAACTTTTCTAGCTTTTCTATATCAATCCTTAAAGTTTTTTTTTTCTAAATAAGTCCTACAACCTTAACAAAGTCTACTCTGTTAGTCCTACACTGGACGGACCACCACGCGGATAATGGTGATGCTGACTTGTCACTTGAAAACGTTAACTCTCCACTTTGGTACATGATTTGGCACATCTAGGTCCGCAATCCTGGACTTAAATGCATAAAATAAATCCTCTATGAAACTTCTTCACAAACCAAACATTATGGTTACTTGATGTGAAGAAAGAACAAAATTGCTTGTTCTTCTTCCAACAACCAGTAATGACGAACAGTGAAAGAAAACTCCTCTCTATCTCGCGAATATTCTATGACATCTCGTGCATTCTCCATGGAGATCAGTTTTTGCCGCCTTATCATTTTGCCTCAGCTCTTCCTTCAACCAACTAATCTCATTCCCCTCCATCTGCAGCAGGTTATAAGAGATAGCACCAAGCATTTGAAGCCTAGTAGGTGCCCCTTAATTGCAACCGTTTTGGCCTTCGACAAAACAGATCAAGCTTTTTCTTTGTGGGTTTGGTTGTGTGGTGGATTGAAGATTTTTCAGAGATCTTCTAAGCGTGGTATTTGGTAGGCCTTTGAGGTCAGATCCAGGAAATTTATATCCGACTAGTGTCATTCATGTCATTGTTGTTCTCAAACAGTAGATTGGGCTAGGGCTTTCACTTTTGGAGCAATCCAAGGACCATCCAGGGGTTAATCGGCAACGTGGGTTTGAGATTGAGGTTTGCTGTGGTGGTGTGTGGAGCAATTTCCTCTGGCAATTGAGTTCATTTTTGGTATTTCTGTTCTTGATCTCTTTTCTTTTTATGTTGTTTCTTTCTTGTTTTTTTTTTTTGGCATTGTAAAGTTGTACCTTTTGAGCTGCATCTTGTTTTAGTCGATATCGGTGATTTTGATTCCTACTGTGTTACTGAGTTTTCTTGGTTATTCGGATTGAAGGACGTGCTTCTGGTAAAGTCTTCTCTTCTAATTGTCTTGTATAGAGCAACGCACTTGTTCTTCCGTTGCTGTGATTGAAATAAATGTTGGTTACAGTGCTGGTTTCAAGAGGAGAAGCAGCTTCTGTTCCTCCAGTCGGGGGAGACGCCTAGAGATTTAGATAATTGAGAAAGGACATAGGAGGAGAATGGCAGTTGTTGCGTAAGGCCGAGCTGCAGCCGCAGACTTTACCTGTGAACGAGGAGGCAAAGAGGGAGGTGACGCTGTGGTGGTTGTTCTTCACGGTCAGGGGCGGTTGTTCTTCGCACTCAGGAAGGAGAAGAAAAAAAAACTTTTTACGAAAGTTTCATTTTCTGCAAGTAAGTCCACCTACATGGCTACATTCCCCATGTCATATGTCCAACAGAGACCCAACATGAGTTGAGTGCCATGTCAGATTTTCCGTTAGTTATGTGGTGAGGTGCCTAATATAGGACTAACAGGGGTAATATCTTTAAAGTTTTAGGACTTTTTTAGAAATTCGATAAGTTATAGGATTGAAATTGAAAAGTAAGCAACTTTGTAGGACTGAGTTTAATCTTTCCCCTACATATATATATATATATATATATATATTCACGTTCTTTTGTTATTTTATAAGATTTTTAAATTTACTCTCATTCATTCATAAAAGAATTTCTTTCCTTATCTTTGTAGGCAATTTCTGAAGGCTTGTTTTAACTTTGAATATCAATCTTATTTTCATGAAGACAAAAAGGAAGTCAATTTTGTTCAATAACAACCTATTTTCCTAAAACATAATCTCTTACAATAAGAATTAATGTTATACAATAGTAATTCAATTGCATGCAATAACATCTCAATTTTATACACACCAATTTTGTGTCTTATTACTTTATACTCACACAATATGTAATTAGTTTCCTGCCATCTGTCAACCAGTTACCCACATTTTTACTTTATACTCATACAATGTTGCATTGAGTGTCGTCCTCAAATATAGTTAGTACAAACTACAAAGTAGACTTCTACTAGCTAAATGTTTGGATTTCTATATTTGGATTATATATTTGGATTTATGTGATATTTTAAGTTTTTTTTGTAATAAATTGCATCTTTTTACTTATTTCTAATTTCTTATTTATAGTTCTAATTTTAATTGATTTCTGGTTAATTATATTGAATATACTTTTTATTTTTAATCCAATTTGATATATATTACTAATAAAAAATAAATAGAATTTAAAAAATAATCAGTTCCTACACCATCGTCTGAATTACGTTACAATTTAATATTCTTTGCAGTTGCATCACATTTTCGTGACATTTCCTATCACCGCAGATGTGTCATAATATTGCAGAAACATCACAAATATCCAACAATTAAAATCGGTCGCATATTTGCAATATTTTTGTAATAATTTCGATTTGCAACACCAGAATTTCCAATATTTTTATTCAATTTTTTTAGCAAACATAGCAGTTGAGGCTTTTCCAGTGATTTTGCGGCACTATCGATCGTCGATCGCATATACCGTGTGCCTTGTTCTCTTGCAGTGGTTATCGGCTGGAGGAAAAAAAAACATATTATCGGATCAAGGAAGGCATATATAAAGGCTAGTGGAGGTATATATATATGTAAGTTATTTTGTTTTTCTTACTTTTACACAATTTTCAACCATCTCTCAGCCAAATGGACTTTTTTTTATATATCAAAATTTATTAACAAAATAGGAATATTATCGCATGCACATTCTTTTGTTATTTTATAAAATTTTAAATTTACTCTCATTTCATTATAAAAGAATTTCTTTCCTCATCTTTGTAGGCAATCTCTGAAGACTTGTTTTAACTTTTGTCTTATTTTCATGAAGACCAAAGGGCATGCAAATATGGATATACCCTGTATATTTCATATGCATTCCTTTTCTGATGGATTGGTGTCTCTCTCTCCCATCTTTTAAATTAAAGATGTTCTAATTTCTTTTTTACTTTCTTCGTGAAATATATATATTCCAATTTCATCTTATAAATGATTAGCTAGGAATGATACTGTGATTTCATTGACTGATTAACATTTATGGGGGGCAAGAAAAAGAAATGAGACTATGCAGAGCTGTACTTTCCAAATTTATACGAACTTACTTAACCTGCTGAAATTAACGTAAATGACACATTAAATTCTGATTTATTTCAATGGATTCGTCCCCTGCCCTTCTCTCTCTCTCTCTCTCTCTCTCTCTACACACACACACACATATATATATGTATATATGTATGTATGTATGTATGTATGTATGTATGAATCTTGTTGTTTTTTTAGTACACCACCGGATTTCTAACAGGTAATTTTTCTTGATTAGGTCAGTTAATCTTGTTTTGTGTGCTCTCTTTGATTGATTTATTTGAATTGATGCTATATATTATTGAATCATATAGAGTTGTTTTTCTTGTCTTTTAACAAACAGTTTCCTGGAAGCTTTCCATGCAGGTCACGAGCTCGATCCTCGATGTACTCATCAAGTGCTGCCTTAGGAGTATGGATTGCTTGCTGCTAGCTTGTGCTTGTTCATCGCTACCCATGGAAGAATTCTATCCGAGGAAGAAGATTTGGAGTTGGACAATCAACTCAGAATAATCAATAAGCCAGCTCTCAAAACAATTACGGTACAATTTTAATTAAAACCCAGAAATAAAAAAGACCACTATAGTATGTATCATCTTACGATCTAAAATTTTAACTTAATTTGTGGATTAAATTTTTTTCATGGCTTTATTTTATAAACTTCTGTGTCACATACGTATATATGTACAGACTGTATATGGAGACATCTACGGCTGTGTGGATTTCTATCAACAGCCTGCTTTTGATCACCCGGCATTGAAGAACCACAATTACCACCCCCAGGTTTTAATCTATATATATATATATATATATATATGTGCCTTGTTTTATGTATAATGCATGTATATATGTGTGTGTGTGTGTATCTATCGAGAAAAAAGAAATCGCTGATGATCACAAAAATAAAATATTTTTTCCTCCTCTGCTAGCTTTTGCAATATTAAAGACCATTATTATTACATTTTCAACCTCTCCTTCAACCATATATTATATGTTGTTGTGTATTTTGAGTAGATGAGGCCTAGTTCATACCCAAAAAGGGGAAGCAAGAAAGAGCGGTCACATTCACCAAATCTCCACAAACCAAGCAATATGTGGTTAAAGGGAGAAGGTTGTCCCAAAGGCACGGTTCCTATCAAAAGAACTACAAAAGATGATTTGATCCGGGCCAATTTGGCAGCGAAAGCTTTTTCTTCATATGCCGACCAGGCCAATTCTCATGTAAATTCCAATCCCTTTTTCATTTCCCCTTTAATTTTTTACGTTCTTTTATGTATTTCGGTTGCATATATACATATATATAAATATGATTAAATTATATATGTACATGTGTGTATGGATACAGACTGCGATACTTTAGACGATGACAAATGGTTCAGGCAAATACAACGAAGGTGGGATGCTTTTCAGCTTATGGAACCCAGTAGTTGGGGCAGGCCAATATAGCTCTTCTCGCATCAGAATTCAGGGAGGAAGTGAGATTATACAATCTAGATGGATGGTAATTAATTACTTAATTAATTAATTACTTGGAGTAGAATATCTATACTAAGATCCCTTTCATGTTTCAGGTGAACCAAGATCTATACAAGGACATAGGAACTCATTGTTTTATATATACTCAGGTAGCTAGCTTAGCTACATACATGCACACACATACATACATATAGTGTCCTCTATGGTGTATAATTTTATCCAGTATTTTATTTGCAGTCACCCAAAGGTGGTTCTTGTTTTAACACTCTATGCCCTGGATTTGTACTTATCTCTAATCATCCTGTTGACTTTTTTGTCAACGAGACATCGTACGGCTGAAACTGAGGATCTTTTAAAACAGACCTCTTTATTTTTTGGGTAATTAATTTAAAAATATTATCCTTGTGGACAATTCTCCCTAATTTTTTTTTTCAAAAGATTTTAATTTAGAATGAATATATATGTATATATATGATGGCGGGATGCAGCTAGTGGAGCGTGGTACTTCGAGTTTAGATTGGATTACGACATTCTAGGGTTTTGGCCACCACAAATATTTTTAACCTTGGCGGGGAAGGCACCCTATGTGTCTTGGGGCAGGGAAGTGCCAATCTTTGCCTGCAATGGACAGCGGTGGCACGTTCTTGGTGCAAGACACCAGATATGACGCTTACTGTGCCAACATCACTATTGTCGATAAAAACCACAATATTGTGGAGCCTTCAGATGTTAACACGTTTGTTGATTTGCCCCAAAAGTACTTTGTCAAGGATGAGGGCAATGTTGGAGGCAAGTTTAGGCGACTACTCATCTTTGGAGGTGCAGGCGACACATGACCAACCTTGTTTCTAGATAACTTCAACTAGCCTAGCTTGGGAATAATTAACAAATACCAGGTTGGATATATAATAAATCCAACTTCCTAGTTACATAGTTCCTAATTAGTTTTTAAATATCATTATGTAAAAGAGCCCCCCTATAACTTCAAAATTGTTACTAGAAACAAAATTATAATTTGTCACAAAAAAGCCACTAATATTCTAGTACCACATGCTTGTGTCACGGTACTTTGCACAACAATAATTATATCTGACAATTGTTGCTCATTTTACTTACTCTTTAAATCGCTGAATCCCCTGACTCAAGAACCATGATTTATGCAAATTAGAAGAAAAAGAGCTACATGACATAACGAGCCCTGTAGAAGGATAAAAATACTATAATAAGGTATCCAAAATGGTTTAAATACAATAAGTTGAGAGTTTAACAGGTTCAATGAATAAATACAACATTAAAATAATACTATAAAACTATCCTATCTAGCTAGCCCTGTAAGCCATAATCACACCTGCAATTAGGGCAGGTGCTATGATGCTTGGTGAGCCAAGCATCCGCACACCCAGTGTGAAAGATGTGATGACATGAGGGTAGCTCGATTACTATCTCCCCCTTTATGAACTGCTCGCAGTGGATCTGGCACTCCTCAATGTCAAATCCCGCCATGCCCCTTGAAACAAAAGGAACGCGAGGGAACATGTCAAAGCTGGCTAGCTCCACAACAGGGCCTAGTGGCTGTGGTAGCTGCTGCTGCTCCTCCTCCTGACGAGTGGCTCTCCACCAACAATATCAGGACATAGCTATGGTGATGATGACACCAATAGCTACCATTGAGAAGGCTATGGCTCTAGTCAACCTATCCCGCCCGTGAAGGTTCCAGAAGTCCAGTTGAAAATAATACTTGCACTTGACAAAAAAAAAGGCAGAAAATATTGTTCTTATGTTTCAATTTTTATTTTTTTTATCATATGTTGAAGAATAAGGAAAAATATGGTGGTGGAGACTGGGAGGGACAATTTTATGAGGTATTTAAAAAAAAAAAATTAAAAACATATATAACAACATTAAAAAGAATAAAAAATTACTAGTTTTAACTTTTTTCTTTTAAAAAAATTATGCTTTCCTGTGCATCAGAACAACTTAAAAATGCATTTTGAAAAAATTACCTTTAAACATCGATATCTCTCTCTATATCAGTTTTATTTTTCTCATGTTAAAATCTCTACTACTAAGTTGTGTCTTACACCCAACAATTAATAGTTATTACTTGACTACAAATCCGTCACAATTATTATTTGCAAGGTGATCTCCATACAGCCCACCCCCAATTTATTCTATGAGTTTTTTATTTTATTTTTTTAGCTTTTGAATTTTTATACTATAACTTTAAATCATATATATTTTTTAAATCTTAACTATTTCTAATAGATGGGGAAGCTCATGATATAATATAAAACTGATACTCTAAATTACTACATAGTTATGGAGGTTGAGATTACTAAGTTTTAACATTTTTAATCATAAAGACTCAAATTATAATTCTAATATATTTTTTCGTGCAGTTTGAATAAAGTTATTTTTAGATAAATAATTTTAATACCGTTCGTCCTCACCCCTTAACCTGAAATCCTGAATCCATCCCTATGTACATTTACTTTCTAGAAGATCTTCAACGAGTATAATGACTATGTCTATGCTGAAGGCTTGCTAAAAGTAGTGATTCCGACCCAAACTCTCAACTTGTGATGGTAAAAAAATATGTTTCCTTTTCACTTTTTTTATGTTTATTTTTAGTTCTTACTTTTGTGTACAATTTTTAAAAATGTTTTTTGAAATATATTTTTTCTTATAAAGAAAATTTTATATATGCACACTAACTAATAAAAGTTCAATTTTTTGCCCTATGCTACTTAGGCTCCTAATTTTTCTATTCCAATAAAGCTGGTTGGTTAGGAAGTAGAAAGGAGAATGCTTAGGTGGCAATGGTAAGGTAGAATGTAAAAGATATGCGGCCAATGATATGCGGTGTAAATATTTTTACATTTTGTTATTTTATCGTGCATTTGCATATCACTCAATTTTTATGTACATTTTATCCAAAAATTGCGGCATACTAAAAATACAGTGAGATACGTACCGCATTATTTTATTTTTCACGTATGAGTGTGAGATATTTTTTTTATCATTTTACATCAAAATATCATAAATATATTAAACATTAGAATATAATTAATACGCATATTATAAAATAAATATTTACTTTTATTCTTTTGGTTACTTTTCTTAATTAACATAAAAATTTAATAGTTGCTTTGAGCTACCTAGGAATTCAATGTGATATTAAAAAATGAATTGTTATTATTAAAATATTATTTTTTTCTCTTATATCAATAAATTAGTTTCTTTCTTAGTATTATTTATTTTTCTTTATATATATAACATTTTTAAATATTTTTGTATTAAAAAAATATCTTCTATCATATTTATATATATATATTTTTATGTTTGAAAAATTATGATGAGAAAAATTAGAATACATATAAAATATGTAAAAAAACTATTGAACTTATGTTATCTTAAAATAATATTTTAATATTTATTTTTTTACAAAATGATAACAGTTTACAACGTGGTATATCTTAAAAATTTGGGGTGTGGTATACCTAGTGGTAACGGTATTAAACATTTTGACCGTACCACATCATGTTCCAAGTGATTAAATGAAGCATTGGTCGGTAAAAAAAAAACATAAATTCTTTTACTACATTTTGATAATAGGGAGTTTAACATAACGAAGAATTCTATGGTTGCTTTTCGTTGGCAACAAATTTGCATGCATGGGATGAATAGTCAAGCGAGAAGGGGAATAATACATACCTTTGGTTTGGGGAGGCATGCAAAACTCATCTCAGATGCAGAGGAGATCACACCTGCAAAGAAAAAAACAATTGAAAAATCATGAAAAATGAAATGAGAGCTTATAATTCTCTCTGAACATGAAAAAGCACAAATGAAAATGGGCTGAAACCCAACAGAAGAAATAAAAAAAAAACTTAGTAAATGTACTAGTAATCAGTTCACAATTTATGGCAGTTAATCAATGAAGATATAAACTTTTTATACCAATTACATTTACAGAGAACAAAAAAAACTATCAATTCAAAACTAACGATGAAGACTTCAAATGTTTTCAAAAAATTGAAATTTCTGATAGTTGTTAGTAACTAATTTGGTTGATAAAAAGTATAACATGCGACATAAGACAAATGTTGTGTATTTTAGATTGGCCTAAATACCCGTTCAGCCCCTAAACTCGGTTAGCTAGGACACTCTGCTCCCTTAACTTCAACTCGGTCTAACTCAGTCCTTAAACTTACTTAAGTGGGTCAGTCAACTCCTTTGACTGATTGTGCGCATCACGTGATCGATGAAACCAGATTTCGCTTGTCTAATTTCCTACCTCACCTCACCCTCACTTTTACAAACAGAAACAAAACCCATGAACAAGCCTCAGTAGCATCCCTCTCTCGACCGACGAGCTTTACCCAAAAATCGATCTCACCTATTGATCTTCGTCCTCCTTCCGAACATCTATCTTGTTGTCAACATAGCTGATGAGGTCGACCCGAACCTCAATCTCTAGGCATTCCTCTCTCGACGCTCAATTCCACCCAAAAATTGACCTCGCCTCTTGACCCTTAACCTCCACAATAGGCAACAACCTCCATTTTGGACATTAATCTTGCCTCTCAATCAGCGGAAACAGTACTATCAGCCTTACCGCCATGTTCAATGTTTCCTTCTCCTTCAAATACCCTTTTGATGAGTTATTAATGTTGGTACTAGCATGCTTTTTGTCATTGGTTGTGCCAATAATGGTGACAGTGTCGTTGCGCTTGTCATTAGCTTCTTTTTCCCTTTACAACTAAGGGTCAAAGGTGGGATACTTGAACCTATGGCCGAAGTGGTGCTTGAGGCGGAGGCTTTAGCTTGGGCAGCGGTTGTTGCTAGAGGCGAAGGTCAGGATAGTGAGAACGGCAGTGTCCATAAAGGAGTAAACCACTACAGATTGGGGGAGGCAACAATTAGAAAAATGGTCTTTTTGTAACATTTCTAAAAATCAGGTAAATCAGTGAACAATCAAGAAGTTTAAGATAGTCCTATAATAATACCTTCTTTTGTTATATTTCATAACAAATAACACATTTACGCCTTATAGTTTATTGGAAGCTACAATTATAACCCTAGAGAGTTTTATGTGTCACCAAATCGCTGATTTTGTCATTTCTCGTGACTAAGCTAACAGAAACAAACGGTGTCAATGAAAATCCTATCATGTGATTAGCATAGGTCAGTTAAAGGATTTGACAGACCCACTTAAGTAAGTTTAGGAGCTGAGTTAGACTAAGTTGAAGTTAAGGAGGAAAGTGTCCTAATCAATTCAGTTCAAGGGTTGAAGTGGTATTTAGGCCTTTTTGATTTAAGCATAAACTAGGAAAGTGTTCTTTTTTGTTTTTTTCCTGAGTTCGGCCTGTTACAGCTGTTTCGGTTCAGCCCAATAGGGCTAGAAAGGTCCAGGGGAAAAGGGTTGAACTACGAATGTTGCATATATCTTTCTATGATACTTCAATTCCATCGCCTTAGCTTTTAAAAGTTCCAAAATCGGTACTAAGTTTCAGCACGCAGTCGAGAGATGGCATAACTTTAAAAAAGCTAACTTAATAAGAAGATCCTACATCTTTGGATGATACTACACATTTATCCTCAAACTTTCAATCGTTTCAAAACTTGAAAGCACAATAAAAAATTATTCATCGGCTTTGGAGTATGCACAGTTTTATATTTTTTATATCATTTCTTTTAACCAATGAATTTAATGATTATGAATATGATGGAGAATACGGCATCCAAAACCGAAAGATAGTGGAAATTTGATTTATTATTGTTGATTTATGGGTTAGAAGTTTTTATTATTTATTGTTAGAATTTGTTTTAGCATTAAAGTTACTAACGTTTCTACTACAGTCACCTTGTCTGACAAGGCCTTATCGGCCCATTTATTTGCTTCTCTCTCAACCCGCTGTATGGTTCAATTTCTGTTGGGCTTGCTCTCATTTGGACCAACGATTGTTAAACTCCTAGTTTAGTCCATGGACTTCTTCTCCTGCCAAATTTAGAATATATTCCCAAAACAATCTGCAGCAGGTAATGCTTTCAGAAATCTGACTCTCCATAAGAGACTTTGGGCCTTTAACAGTCCTACGAAGTTCAAGACCTTCATTTGGAAAGGTGTTTAGAATGCCTTATACCCATTAAGATGGAATTAATGAAGTGTGAGGTAGCCAATTCCTCCCTTTGTCCTTGGTGCAATGGCTAATGATGATAGGGATCACCTATTCTTATACTACCTAGACTCGTTCACAATCCGATCCATGTATGTTATTTTGTTTCTCTTACTTTTACACAATTTTCAACCATCTCAGCCAAATGGACCTTTTTTTATATATCAAAATTTATTAACAAAATAGGGATAATATCGCATCCCCATTCTTTTGTTATTTTATAAAATTTTTAAATTTACTCTCATTTCATTATAAAAGAATTTCTTTCCTCATCTTTGTAGACAATCTCTGAAGGCTTGTTTTAAATTTAAATATAAATCTTATTTTCATGAAGACCAAATGGATATACCATGTATATTTCATATACATTCCTTTTCTGATGGATTGGTGTCTCTCTCTCTCATCTTTTAAATTAAAGATGTTCTAATTTCTTTTTTACTTTCTTCGTGAAATATATATATATATTCCAATTTCATCTTATAAATGATTAGCTAGGAATGATACTGTGATTTCATTGACTGATTAACATTTATGGGGGACAAGAAAAAGAAATGAGACTATGCAGAGCTGTACTTTCCAAATTTATACGAACATACTTAACCTGCTGAAATTAACGTAAATGACACATTAAATTCTGATTTATTTCAAGGGATTCGTCCCTTGCTCCTCTCTCTCTCTCTCTCTCTCTCTCTCTCTCTCTCTCTACTCTATATATATATATATATATATATATATATATATATGAATCTTGTTGTTTTTTTAGTACACCACCGGATTTCTAACAGGTAATTTTTCTTGATTAGGTCGGTTAATCTTGTTTTGTGTGCTCTCTTTGATTGATTTATTTGAATTGATGCTATATATTATTGAATCAAACAGAGATGTTTTTCTTGTCTTTTTACAAACAGTTTCCCGGAAGCTTTCCATGCAGGTCACGAGCGCGATGTACTCATCAAGTGCTGCCTTAGTAGTATGGATTGCTTGCTGCTGCTTCTGCTTGTGCATCGCTACCCATGGAAGAATCCTATCTGTGGAAGAAGATTTGGAGTTGGAAAATCAACTCAGAATAATCAATAAGCCAGCTCTCAAAACAATTAAGGTACAATTTTAATTAAAACCCAGAAATAAAAAAGACCACTAGTATATATCATCTCACGATCTAAAATTTTAATTTACTTTGTGGATTAAATTTTTTTCGTAACTTTATTTTATAAACTTCTGTGTCACATACCTATATATGTACAGACTGTATATGGAGACATCTACGGCTGTGTGGATTTCTATCAACAGCCTGCTTTTGATCACCCCGCATTGAAGAACCACAATTACCACCCCCAGGTTTTAATCTACATATATATTCATGTGCCTAATTTTATGTATAATGTATGTATGTGTGTGTGTGTATATTTGTCGTGAAAAATTAAAGAAATAATCGTTGATTATCACAAAAATAAAACATATTTTTGTTTTTGGTTTTTTCCTTCTCTGCTGGCTTTTGCAATATTAAAGACCATTATTATTACATGTTGTGTATTTTGAGTAGATGAGGCCTAGTTCATACCCAAAAAGGGGTAGCAAGAAAGAGCGGTCGCATTCACCAAATTTCCACAAACCAAGCAATATATGGTTAAACGGAGAAGGTTGTCCCAAAGGAACGGTTCCTATCAAAAGGACTACAAAAGACGATTTAATCCGGGCTAATTTGGCAGCAAACGCTTTTTCTTCAGACGCAGACCAGGCTAATTCCCATGTAACTGCATGCCGTTAACTCCTTTTAATTATTTCCCCCCTATTTTTTGCATGAATATATATATTATATCAATTGCATACATATATTTAAATATGATTAAATTATTTTCCCCCTATGTTTTTCATACATATATATAGACTGCGATACTTGAGACAAGGACGGATGGTTCAGGCAAATACAATGGAGGTGGGATGCTTTTCAGCATATGGAACCCAGCAGTTGGGGCAGGCCAATATAGCTCTTCTCGCATCAAGATTCAGGGAGGAAGTGAGATTATACAATCTGGATGGATGGTAATTAATTGCTTAATTAACTAATTAATTACTTGGAGTAGAATATCTATACTACTAATATCCCTTTCATGTTTCAGGTCAACCAAGACGTAAACAAGGACACGCGAACCCATCTTTTTATATATACGCAGGTAGCTAGCTTAGGCTTAGCAACCGTGATTTATATTATTTGTGTACATATACATGCATATGGTATCCTTTGTAGTGTATAATTTTAAGAGTTCGAATTATATAACAGATATTAGACGTGACAGTGTAATTTGAGTCATTCAAATTTGAAATTCATCATTGGTTTTATGCTTTCAACTATTTAGATTGCATTTTCTTATCTGTTATTTGTCACATTATAAATTTTTTAATTTTAATTTATATTTGTCAGTCACCCAAAGGTGGATCTTGTTTCAACACACTATGCCCTGGATTTGTACTTGTCAACTCTGATCTTCCTGTTGACATGTATTTCAATAAGACATCCCACCGCGGGGACCGAGGATCTTATGAAACAAACCTATTTATTTTTCGGGTAATTTATTTTAAAATATTAGCCTTGTGGAGAGTCCTCCCTATTTTTTTCTTTAAAAATGATTTTAATTTAGAGCAAATATATGTGTATGTGATGGCAGGATGTTGCCAGCGGAGCATGGTACCTCGAGTTTGGATTGGATTACGGCATTCTGGGGTTTTGGCCGCCACAAATATTTTCGATCTTGGCAGGGGAGGCACCCTACGTGTCCTGGGGTGGGGAAGTGGTGAGTCCCCAGGGTCAGCCTCTGCCTGCAATGGGCAGTGGTGGATCTTCGCTGGTCGAAGACACCAGATATGATGCCTATTGTGCTAACATCACCGTTGTCGATAAAAATCACAATATTGTGGAGCCTTCAGACGTTGACAAATCTAACGATTTGCCCCAAAAGTACTTTGTCGTGGATGAGGGCAATGTTGGAGGCAGGTATGGGCGACTCCTCCTCTTTGGAGGTCCAGGCGACACAAGGCCACCCTTGTTTCTAGATAACTTCAACTAGCCTAGCTTGGGAATAATTAACGAGTACCAGGTTGGAGGTCCCAGAGCCACTAATATTCTAGCGTTGCCTGCTCTCGTGTCAATGTATTTGCACAACAACTATATTTAACTTAATATTGAGCCTAAGTGATAAATTTTAAATTTTTGCAACCTGGGAAACCCAAAGCAATAGCACATCTGGGAGCCCACAGATCCCACTATCTTCTAAAATTTACTAAATTTGAAATTTGCTAAAATTTGTATTCTCATTGAACCCCACTTTTTAAATTTGTCGCTCATTGTACCCACTCTTAAATCACTGAATCCCCTACTCCAAAAACCACGATTTGGAGACTATTGAATGTATTTTCATAAAACTCCCTCCACTTGCAATGTTTTCCCAGAGAAGATGAAGGACTTGTGAACCCTTGCATGGCAACTACATGTTCAACTTAAGCTTTGTTTGCTATCAATGAATTCACCTCCAAACTATTTAGTTACCATCGGGTTTCTACTATGTAGATGGGTTTCTTTGTTTATGCAAAAGAAGAATAAGAAATGGGTCCATTCATTTGCACTTTCCTGATTTTTAGTAACAATAAAAATAATGATAGTATTTATATTAACTAAAGTAAGGAGTTGATTTGGTGTTAGAAACAGTAATGTTGTTGTTACAGCACCCTTTTTTTTCTCTGAGTTCGGCCTGTTACAGCTGCTTCGGTTCAGCCCAATAAGGCTAGAAAGGTCCAGGGGAAAAGGGTTGAACTGCGAATGTTGATATATCTTTCTATGATACTTCAATTCCATCGCCTTAACTTTTAAAAGTTCCAAAATCGGCACTAAGTTTCAGCACGCAGTCGAGAGATGGCATAACTTGAAAAAAGCTAAATTAATTAGAAGATCCTACATCTTTGGATGATACTACACGTTTATCCTCAAACTTGCAATCGTTTCAAAACTTGAAAGCACAATAAAAAACTATTCATCGGCTTTGGAGTATGCACCGTTTTATATTTTTTATATCATTTCTTTTAACCAATGACTTTAATGATTATGAATATGATGGAGAATACGGCATCCAAAACCGAAAGATAGTGGAAATTTGATTTATTATTGTTGATTTATGGGTTAGAAGTTTTTATTATTTATTGTTAGAATTTATTTTAGCATTAAAGTTACTAACGTTTCTACTACAGTCACCTTGTCTGACAAGGCCTTATCGGCCCATTTATTTGCTTCTCTCTCAACCCGCTGTATGGTTCAATTTCTGTTGGGCTTGCTCTCATTTGGACCAACGATTGTTAAACTCCTAGTTTAGTCCATGGACTTCTTCTCCTGCCAAATTTAGAATATATTCCCAAAACAATCTGCAGCAGGTAATGCTTTCAGAAATCTGACTCTCCATAAGAGACTTTGGGCCTTTAACAGTCCTACGAAGTTCAAGACCTCCATTTGGAAAGGTGTTTAGAATGCCTTATACCCATTAAGATGGAATTAATGAAGTGTGAGGTAGCCAATTCCTCCCTTTGTCCTTGGTGCAATGGCTAATGATGATAGGGATCACCTATTCTTATACTACCTAGACTCGTTCACAATCCGATCCATGTTTAATGTCGCCCCTTCGTTGGCACATCAGACATTTTCGAATTAGCTCTGCCGTGTGATGCAGTCGGAGTCAAGATGGCAATATTGCTTTTGTTGATTGTTAGATTAATTTATATGGTTCGTTTGGCTAGCCAAATGAAGTTACATTTTCGGGGTGCTCATAGTGATATCTATCACATTCTTCTGACAAATAGAATATCAGTCTAGCTCAAGAGAACAAATCACTGATTTCTAAGCAGGTAAAACCAAGATCTTATCCAAGTTTTGTGACTTGGGGAAACCTTATGACTAGTAATTTACTAGTCCTTTTTTGTGTGGACGGCGCTTAGCATCCTAACTGGAAGATTGTGGCAACAGCTTGGGTAATTAAAAATGCTCCTTCTGAGTTCCTGGAGTCTCATGGCTGATTCTTTGGATATTATTCCCCACCACTACTTAGAAAGTTAAAGTTATGTTAGATAAGAAACTTTTTCATTTCTACGATTTTGTGATATTTGCTTTTGCTACTATTTTATTTGTCAAAAGATTATAGGAAGTAACATGTAGGAAAATCGTAGAACTATATCTTCACATGAAAACCGCAAGAAATACTATTACAAGAAAACATAAGACAAATATTCACCTCAAAACCATTAGACAAGTTGGCCCCACCACATCATCCGACGGCATTGCTTCAATTTTTTCATCCTACAATTTCTATCATATGAAGTAGGTGTAGGAAATAATCCTCACCCTTGTAGTAATTCTTTTCTTTTTTTAGCAAAAATGGAAAGAATGAGACTACAATAAAATTTTATACATATAAAAGAAAAAAGTTAACATTTTACCTAAAACATCAATTTACAAACCTAATAGAAATAGATTTTCTTTTCCCTTTATATACTCATGTTGCTATGCTGCTACTTCTTTTTATCTTTCTTCCTATTTTTCTCATCCTTCATGTCTCTCTATTTTTGTTTTCTTCATTTCCCCTCTGATTTTCTTCGCTCCCCTAGCTCTCTCTGTCTCTTTATATCTCATTTTCTTTCTACTGCTTGTTCTTTCTTTTGTCCATTTCTTCTCTCATTTTGTTTTCGTTGCTACTTCTCTCTTCCGTCCTCTTCTTCCTTTCTATTATATCTTTTTTTTTCTTTAGTCTTCTTCTTTTTCTTTTCATCTCCCTTTTTTTTTCTTGTTTTTTTCCCTTATATTTTTACAATTCTTAAATAATTGTTTTAAGACCATTGATTTGTTCCAGTTTGATGGTTTACCAGTTCAATGGTTTTATTATGCGGCTTTTTCTCAATTTTTGGCTAAACACCAAATGCCCCGGTAACTGGGCCAGTGATGTGCATGTTTCATGGTTCAACCAGTCAAACTAGCCAATTCAATCCGATTTTGACAACATTGTTTGTATAAGGATAAAAGTACATAGATAGAAATACTAAAAAGTAGCTAGTATGGTGTAATTACAAAAGAGTTTAACAAGTTCAATGTACAAATAAAATACTAAAACAATAGTACTATAAAAGTAATTATCCTATCTAGCCCTGTAAGCCATAATCCCACCTGCAAGTAGGGCAGGTGCTATGATGCCTGGTAAGCCAAGTCTCTGCACACTCTATGTGAAAGATGTGATGACATGAGGGTAGCTCGATCACCATCTCCCCCTCTATGAACTGCTCGTAGCAGATCTGACACTCCTCAATATCAAATCCCGTTGTGCCCCCTGAAACAAATGGAACTCGCAGGAATGTCTCAAAGCTAGCTAGCTCCACAACAAGGCCTAACGGCTGCTGTGGCTGCTGCTGCGGCTGCTGTGGCTGCTGCTGCTCATCCTCCTCCTCCTCCTGACGAGTACCTCTCCACCAACAATACCAGAAAATAGCTACGGTGATGATGGCACAAATAGCTACCACTGAGAAAGCTATGGAGCTAATCAGCCTATCCCGCCCATGCCAATGCCAGAAGTCCAGTGGAAAATGATAGCGGGCCTTGATAAAAAGAAGACAGAAATATTATTCTTATTTTTTCAATTTAAATTTTTTTTATCATATGATTGAAGAATAATAAAAAAAATATGGTGGTGAAGACAAGGAGGGGCAATTTTACAAAGCATTTTAAAAAATTAAAAAAAATAACAGCTTTAAATTTTTCATGTAAAAAATCTGTATTTTCATCTGTATCAAAAGAACTTAAAAATATATGTTAAAAAAATTACCTTTAAGCCCCGATTTCTTTCTCTTTCAATTTTATCATTTTCATGTTAAAATTTTTACTATTAAGTTGCACCTCATATCCAACAATTAATAGTCACCACTTGACTGCAAATCCATCACAAGTTTTTGCAGGCTGGTCTCTAAGCCACTTACCCCAAATTTGCATGACTTTCTTTTAATTTGTTTTAGCTTTTGATTTTTTATTCTATAACTTAAGATCATATATATCTTTTTAAATCTTAACTATTTCTAGTAGACAAAAAAGCTTGCAATATGATATGAAGCTGATATTGTAATTTACTACATGATTATGGATATTGAGATTAGTATGTTTTAACATTTTTTAATCATAAAGACCCAAATAATAAATTTAATATGTTTTTTATGTAGTTTAAATAAATTTATTTTATATAAATTTTATATTAAAACACCCTAAGTCTCATCCATAACTCGAAATCATGGCCCTGCTCCTTATGGTGCATGTACTTTCTGAAAGAACTTCAACAAGTACAATGACAACATCTATGCCGGAGCAATGGTGGACCAAAAAAGAGGCAGGGGTGCTGCTGCCTCGCCCAAAAATTTGAAAAATCTCTAGATATGGGGTATTAAATTGGTTAATTCTAGAGAAATTGGGGATTGGATATACATTATTACCCCTCCAAAAATGGTGGAAGAATATAAAGATGGGCGACAATACTGCAGATGATGAAGAAAATAGGGCCCAAATGAGTAATTTTTCCTTTTAGCTTTAAACAGCTATTCTAACATATAAGAAACAATGTGGTTTTTTCATTATCGCTCCCAAAATCCCAATCTTTCTTTCGCCCATCCCAATTTCAAAATCGTAAACAACTTGCTATTGGTGCTAATGCTCGATGAACATGACCTTTGCGTCACTTGAGGCATTGTCGTTCCTCTCTTCCATCGATTTTCCTCGTGGGCTTGTCCTTTTCCGCTTTCATCTAGACTCTCATCCTTGTTCCAGTATCTCGTGTCTCAACTCGCCTAGTGATTTGCCACCATCATTTGGGATTTGGGTTCGTCATTCGGCGTTCTTGTCTCACTTGCACCAGCCACCAAGCATCCTTCAGCTCCATCCATCCTCCTTTCAACTCCCTATATCCCCCCGACCCCATGAATCCATGATTTCGTCCAACTCGCCAACAATTTGCTTCGGTAAGTCAGTGTGTTACTGTTAAGTGATTTAGTTTTGTTTGTCAAATTTTCTTTGATTTTCATCTTACCATTTTCTGATTGAATGATTATCTAATTATTTAGGTGATATTGATATTGTATATTTGTATTGGCTCTGAAATCTGAATATTGGTTAATTGATGGAAGAGGAACAACTAAGCAAGGCACTTTGTCAGAGAAAAATTTGTAAAAAAATTACTGAGAGAGATTCAAGCATTGATATGTTTATGGATAATTAATAATTATGATAAAATGAATTTTAATTGGGTAGTGAACAGTTGCTTCATTGGCTTTCTATTTTTAGTACATGATCTAATTATGAGTTTAGTATTAGGTTATGCACATACATGATTTATTTAATTTTCTCTTTTCAGCTATGGCCAGCAAACAAAAGACAACATCATGTTATGTACTTTTTTAAATTTCATGACTTATATGAACTATTTTATTTTGGTTTGTACTTTGTATGAGATTGTACAATTTCCAGACCTCGCCCCTTCTCACCCCCCACCCCCCAAACAAAAAAGCCTAGTTCTGCCATTGTGCTTGAGGCTTGCTAGAAGCAGTGATTCCAATCCAAACTTTGAATGCGTGTTGGCATTTGCATGTAAAAAGACAAGTTTCTTTTTCACTTTGTTTTATTTATTTTTAATTTTCACTTTTATTTACAATTTTTTTAAAATACTTTTTCAAATATATGTTTACTTGTAAAGAAGATTTTATTTATACACACTAAATCATAAAAATCCAACCTTTTGCTTTATGCTACTTAGGCTCCTAATTTTCCTATTTCAATGAAGCTGGTTAGGCAATGATGATGGGGAAAATGGTCAGATGGCAACAACAAGGGAGAGATTAGTTAGTGGCAACAATGGCATAATGCGAAAGGCTGGAGAAGCTGAGAGTAAGAGTGAGAGTGAGCGAGACACCAGATAGACCATTTTAAATAGTTTTTTTTCTTCAAATATGGGAATCCAAAAACAACAAAAGTAGTGCTTTTTATTTGCTTATATTTTAGAAAAGTATTTTTTTCTGAAAATAGAAAAAAAAATCACTTAATAAAACACATTTTTTTTTCATTTTCCATTTGTCAGAAATTTTTTGAAGAAACTTAGAAATATTTTGGGACTAAGCAACTATATATGTGTAACTAGAGAAATCAATTCAAAGAAGCTGCTTTATTCAGGTTACAAGACAGATTTTCACAAGTCAGGATATGAAAACACCAACAACTTGGTCTTATTTACATCTTGTCTAGTTGATTTTTAAATTTTAGAGAAAATTACAAAAATATCCCTTGATGTTTAGTCAAAATTACATGTAGCCTCTACTATTTAAAAACTTCTTAGAAAATCTACCGATGTTTTGATAAATTTATAGTTACCCCCCAAAGTCCATTTTGAATGCTATTACTAATGGATCAATTACGCTTTGAGGTTCCAGCTTTTAGTTATTATATAAGACTTCTACTTTACATATAAATTGTTTCAAAATTTGTATATTTCCAATGGCATAATATACTCTAATATATTGTTCCTTCTAACTTACTTTTTCAATAATTTTTCCTTATGGTTCAACCATAGTTTTAAATCTCATACCGGTCGTACTGGTAAAAAACAGTACGAGATGGAGAAAACTGTATGAGCAAGGAAAATGCACTTTTTATTTTTATTTTTATTTTTTGATATTTTTTAAGTAAAATATATAATTATTATGTTTAACTAAATACTTTTATAACAATTTTTTTAATATTTAAAATAATTTTGTATTTTTATTTCTTCTATGCCCCTTAAAGTTATATTTTTTATTTTATATACATATATTTACATTTAAAAAATCTAGATACATGTCATATCCATTTTAAATCTATACACTTTCAATAGCTGCTATGTTCTATATGTTAATGTGTATATATATAATAATATATATAATTGTTGACACCCAATTTTATCTGAGCATTGACTTTTGTTTAAGTATTAGACTAGAAAATTTATTTTAGGTAGCATTTTAGTTTTCAGGGGCAATTTGGTCATTTTATAGCTCAGGAAGTAGGTCAGATTTGGTGCATTTAGATTATTTAGTGTTATGAATTTTTAGGAATTTAAATTAGTCATTTAGGGTTAAAATATGAATTAATTTAGTTTAAACATTAATTTAGAGTCCTAAAGATTTTGTACTGCCAATTTTAGCAAAAAGGAAAGATTTTGGTGGAAACCAAGAGTTTTTAAAAAGTTCTAGACAAAATTAGAGAGTTTGGGGTAAATTTGTCAAAATTATGAAATTCTGGGCAAGTCTGGGCAAATTTGTGAAGATTTGGGCTAATTTAATAAATCCTATAAGTTTTGGGTCAGATTAAAATTCTCACAGAATTTAGGGCTAAATCAGCAGCTTAAGAGTTTTGTTGGACTTAAACTGGTGTTTTTACCAGATTATATCCTAATTGACTTAAACCTCTTCAAATTTAATTTGACCAAATTTAAACTCTCAAAACCTTGTTAATCAGTTTTATACCTCCTCTAATATAAATGTGAGTCACCACTTGAAGAAAAAGAGGAAAATTTCGAAACCCTAAGCTCTGGTAAGAAAAGAGGTAAAACTGCAGCTTCAGCCCCCTGGTTCGCAACCCATCTTCCAAAACCCTAGACTTTCTCTGCTGCCGTCATTGTCCGTCACGCAACTCCGTCACTTCAAGACCAGCCAGCAGCCACCACTCCCACTCCCAGCCGTCGCTGCACCACCGCCAGCCTCTTCAGTCGGCCACCGTCGCTTCGCCCAACGCCGCACCACCCTCTCCAATCGTTTTTTGTCGCCATTGACATCCTGACGAAGAGAAAAGCCGAACCGCAATCCGTCCACATCTCGGTTTCGCTCCGGCTACCATCCCCGTCGCTGGTTCGGTCAGACCGAGCCACCATCGTAGTCGCCCCGTTGGATCCCAGGGAGCCGCTTGCTCCATTATCGCCGGTGAAGAGAGAATTGTAGATAGACCCGGATCAAGACCCGTTATACCCACAAAACCGACCCAGTTTCACCGCAGTCAACCAGCTCTTTTTGGTAGGACTCGTGTTTAGCCCCTAATATTCCTATTTTCTTCAATTGAGTATCACTTCTTCTCTGTATTACAACCTGGTCACTAACAGCATTGTTTTTGTTTATTATCTTTCATTATTTGCTTGACAAAACCTTAGGATGAATTTAGAATAATAATAAATTTTAAAATCCACATCTAGCTAATCCAATAGGATCTATGATTAGGATAATTACTTAAATTCTTTAAAAATAATATAAATAAATTTAATATCCATATCCGTGTGATTAAATGAGATTTATGATTTGGATTAATAATTAATTAAAATTTTCATAAAATAGAATAAGTTAAAAATAGATTAAATTTAGATATTTCTATCCAGTTGGTCTGATAGGTTCTATGGTTTAGAAATATTAAAATGATATAAAATAAGCCAAATTAAGGAGTAAGGTTTAAGAGTCTATATCTGAGTGGTTCAAATAGAATCCATAGTTTGAAAAATTAATTAAATTATTTAAAAGCAAGCAAAAATAAAATCAAAATCAAATTAAGTTGCCAATTATTGAGCACTAAAATAAGGTTATTTTACACTCTTGAACCCCTTGAACTTTTATAGACCATTTTAAGGTGTTCAATGAGCCTATATGCAAATTAATTGGTAACGATTTCTAAAAGCACATTGCTACAATAATATATGACCAGTACATCTGAGATACAATGATACAATATTGGTATTGTACCGTACAGTTAAAAAAATAGCACAACATCTGGTACGAGTTTTAAAATTTTAAGTTGAACTTCTACTTACTTTTCATTATCCGCACTCATTTTTTATTTTTACATTTCAATTTTTTATTTACCTCCAATAGAAAACGTTATTTTTATGTTTAAAATTGGCTGTCACGTTTTCCAAAACTTGTTATTGTAATCACTAAATCTCTTTGTTTGATTTGAATTAATGGAACATTGGTCATTATGTTGTAATATTATATTTATATATTTATTCATCTATTAATGGCTTTTTAAGATTAATAATTTCCTTAACTAAAATATAATGCATTTGAAACCATTCTAATTTTTAAACATTGTCGTATTTAAAAGATAAAAATTATAAATACTTTAATAAAATTTACAATAACAATCGTAGTTTTTTCTTGTTAATTTTTAAGTAGGAATCAAGGTGTTTTTATATTTTTCAATTTAAAAATACGGAAAAAATAGTTAGTTGCTCAATTTTGATTGGAATTAAATTAATAAAAATAACAAATAATTTTTTGAGATAAATGCTAACACTAAAATATGCAACGTCAATAATAGTTAATTTTCTAAATTTGACGTTTATTGAAAAAAAAAATATTCTTTCAATTTGCAAGTTATAATTATAAATGAATTGACTAAATTTCTGTGGTTTCCAATGCATTTTTCAGTTTAAGAAAATTAATTATCATTTTGTTAAATAAGACATCCTTAAACAATGATTAACTAATAAAGATTTATATAAATATAAAATCACAAGAAAATCACTAATCATCTATCAGCTCAAATAAGAAGTATTTTAACATTTTCATCTTATTTTAGAAATAACCCCTATAATTTCTTTTATTTCCGCTTTAGAAAAATCTTAATAAGATAAACAGTTATCATAATTGATATATTGTCGTCTATTTAATTGAAATACCTAAATATTATGTCAAGTGCTTGACATATTATCCACAATGACCATAAATCATTGTATCATGGTCCTTAGCTTAGTGATTACTCTAACAAGTTTTCAAAATTGTAAGGATGAAAAAAGAAAACAGAACAATAACTCATTTGAAAAATAAATAATAAATGAATAGTAAATAATTAAGGGAAAATATGAACAAAAAATATGTACAAAGATTGCAAAAATAAATAAGAAATGAATGGTAAATAACTAAGGAAAATAATTATAAAAAAAAAGGTAAGTTAAAACGATCAATATATAAAAAACATATTATGTTCTTTGAAAAGACAACTTATGGAATAATTTATATGTTAAGGTGAAATCTTAAATAATAACTAAAACCTAGGACATCAAAGTCTAATTAGTCAATTGGATTTAACCTCCAAAATGGGTACTTGTAGGGTTATTAAAATCTTAGGAATTTTTAATAAATTTTTGAAATGAGAGAGGATAAGTATAATTTTGACTAAAACTAAGAGATTTTGTAATTCTCCTCAAACTTCAAAGTAGTCTTGCGGGTAGAGGGGATGTAAATAAATCTACTAGTGACTTTTTCACATACTCTATCGGTAGTTGTCTTAACCCGCAAAACACCCGCCCAAACTCGCTAACAATATACCCTCTTTAAGTTGGTTTAATTGGAACCGAATAATTCAATGGTTGCTTTCCGGTGGCAACTGGCAACAAATCTGTATCCCGTAGGAGAAATGGTCAAGCGTGAAGGGGAATAATACATACCTCGGGGACTGGGATGCCTGCCATGCTCACCTCGGATGCGGAGGAAGGAGAAGATCACACCTCACTAAAGAGAAAAACAATTGAAAAATCATAAAAAATGTCATACAATATCTCAAAGCATTTTCTTGTACAAGAATAGTTAGTGCTGAAAAGGGAAAAATGAAATGAAATCTCAAGTGGAGAGCTTATAATTCTTTCTAAAACTTTATAGAAGCACAAACGAAATTGGGCTCAA
This sequence comes from Aquilaria sinensis, assembly GCA_005392925.1. NCBI lineage: Eukaryota > Viridiplantae > Streptophyta > Magnoliopsida > Malvales > Thymelaeaceae > Aquilaria > Aquilaria sinensis. Next base: position 104,821 of record SMDT01000346.1, on the reverse strand, counting down.
GCCCAACAAGAAGAAATCAAACAACTTAGTAAATTTACTAGACTCAGCCCCCAATATGCTGTGCTCAATTAGTGAAGATACAAACATTTTATATCAATTACATTTATGGAAAACAAAAAAAAAAACTATGTAGTCAAAACTAACTCATGATGAACTCAAGTGTTCCGAAAAAATTACGATATTAGACAAAGGTAGTGTATTTGAGGTGTAAGTATAAAATGGAGTATTTAATATAACTCATAAAAATTTGGGGCATAAAACCAAAAAAAAAATGACATTTTTTTGTGTTTATTGGAATAGACTACAGAGAGGTAAAAATGCATGATTTAGAATTCTAACGAGTAACATATATCATCATGCACAAACAGAAAAGACCCATTTTTTATTTTCTGTATCGAGCACCTGGGGTTCGACGGAGATCGAGTGGCTAGGTTCGACGAAGATCAGAATCAGGAGAAGCCGACGACGAGGCCGCTGATCTCGTTCTACGCCTGGGTTCGAAGCAAAAGAAAAGCTAGGTTTGATCGAGCCCAAGACGATCTCTCTGTCTCTCCGGTGCCGGTCAACTTCGACCACTCCTTCCCCTGTTCGCGTTTACTCAAAGATGTGGGGGCCGGGGAATTAGCAAGCATTATGTCAGACCAAGACGTAATAATCATATTCATATATATACTGGCATTAGCCAATTCTGGGAAAGAATCAATCACAAGACAAAAACTGGTATGTAGAACGTGAGGGTCGAAACTCTCGAAAGTGACATTTTGGCACTCAGTTTCAGTTTGTTGGAGGAGGGATATATGTGGTTAATTTTGATGAAATTTGATGCTGCTGCTGCATTTATGTGCTTGTTTTCTTTTAATTTCTATATATCTTGCAATGCTATTCACATGCAAGCTCCATAGCTGATGTTCTCGCAAAACATGCATGTCTGGTGTCCATCACCCTCAACGACGCTTCGGAAACGGTGCTTTTAATAACTACGTAATGGCTTGCTGACAGGTGACATAGGGATAAAGAAACTAAACTTGGCAATGGTTTATATGGTTTATAAGTACCTCCCAATATTTTATTTTGAGTCCGTAACTGAAAGAAACCCAATTAAAAATTAAAAAAAAAAGTTTAAAGTTGTACGCGGTATAGCCAAATGTGACCAAAATTAAGTCAAAATGGCAAATTCCTTTCGTCATTCTCCAGCACTATGAATTATTAATAATCCCCTCTAAAAGTATGAGTCTATATCATCATGCTTGATTAGTAATCATTGAAGATGGGGATATTGTAGATAAGGTAAGAAGATGGGAACACAGCCCTGGGTATGTTGTTGGTGGCTTGGTCAGGTATACTCAGGTAAAAACAAATTTGTAGAGGAAAATTAGGATAATCTGGCAATCAATAAACCTGAAATTTTTCTCGCAGCCATCGGGCTGGTTCCTTTTTCGCTTCTCTCATGCTACTAATTGTGATAATGTTCTGGGAAAGGGGATTTGGCATATGGGTGTGAGGCCCTGGGTGTTCAAGAAATGGACCATTGCTTTATAGAACTCAAAGGCTTTGAATAAAATAGTTAGAAAAATTGGGAAGCCTGTGGTGACTAATACGAGGAAGAAGACTGGCCAACCTGTGATTTACCCAATTGCTCGCCAGCTCAAGTAATTCCACAAATATTTTACATGTTAGTACTTGTTTTCTAATTTATTTATGCAACATTTCCCACAAATTTATCATTATATTTGAACGCAAGAAAGATATGTTGGATGGGTATAAAGGTAAATTGATTTGAACATTTATTCTCAATTTGACGCTAACTCTTTGCGTGAGATAACTGACCCACCAAAAAAGGGTCACCTATGGGTCTTTTATCTTGCCAAATGGGTTTTGCCACTTCTGTAGTGCATAGATAATTTTTTTTTTATTTATCGCACCAATTTTTTTTCAATTAAATAACCTCCATTTAAAACTTATTAATGCTTCTTTCTTACTCACCTCATAAGGCGTCACCCATCAATCAGTCAGCTGAGATTCTCAAATTGATAGGGACAATAGGTCGAAAATGCTCGGTTGACCACCTAGGCCTCCCGGTTGAAGGATTGACTTTGGGCTCAAATTTGGACTGAGGCCTAGCGAAAGCCCAATGCTACATTCAGTGTCTCCCTTAGCGTTGTCTTGTCCTCTTGCGGCGGTTATCGTTGGGGGAAAAAGATTATATCGAATCAAGGGCTTGCATAAAATGACGAAGGCACATAAAAGGTAGTGGAGGCATGTATATATGTTTTTGTTTCTCTTACTGTTACTCAATTTTTAACCATCTCAGCCAAATGGACTTTATATATATATATATATAACAAAAGGAATATCGCATATTCTCATTTTTTTGTTATGTTATAAAAATTTTTAAATTTACTCTCATTTCATTATAAGAGAATTTTTAAATTTCTTATAAAATTTCTGAAGGCTTCTTTTAACTTTGACTATCAACTTATTATTCATGAAGACCAAAGGGCATGCACATACGGATATACCGTGTATATTTCATAGACATTCCTTTTCTGATAGATTGGTCTCTCGCTCTCTCTCACACACATGTTTTAAATTAAAGGTGTTCTAATTTCTTTTCTCTTTCTTCATGAAATATATACTCTAATTTCATCTTTTAAATGATTAGCTAGGAAACATGATACTGTGATTTCATTGACTTTATGAACATTTATGGGGGAATTAAAGAAATTAAAGAAATGAGGTTATGCAGACCAGTACTTTCCAAATTTACACGAACACACTTTAATTACAGTTTACTAACTACGTGCAAACAATTTATTGTACTGCGTTTGTTAGTTGTTGCTATCAAATTTTTAAATTGTAATTTGAGCTATTCAATACCTATATTATAGTAAATTCCAACTGTCTTACAACATTCTATTAGCTGGTTGACATATAGAATTATTAATTTATCCTATAATATTTAAACCTAAATATTTTTTTTTCTTACTAATGTTAATGAGGAATAACTTTGGAGGGGAGGGGAGGGGAGGGGAATTGTAAGTTTGCAAAATATCATGAGAATAATAAATTGTATTCTAATATACATACATTACGTACCAAACTTCATTTGCTTGATGAATGATGTACGGGTTGGGGGAGAGGGTTTGTTTTATACCATACCAATGTGTGGAAGTTGGTAATTTGATTCGTCTTCGCTTTTGACTGCTATTGAAGTTACTAGTAACTAGAGTTCTGAACACCAGCAGCTCAGGTTTACTGACTAATCTAACGTCAATAAATAAGAAAAGCTACTTAATTTCAGACTGGATATATAGTAAGTGTCCATCGACATTTACGTATCACACTTCCCTTCATATATATATGTGTGTGTATGTGTGTAAACTCATCAAATTTTGGAAACTTTACTCATTAAGTGTTTTATCCAAAAAAATTTGAAAATTTTGGGACTGAAAGTGTGTCTTTTGTTTCGGATTTGAAAACTCAAAGAGGAGTGGTATAGAATTGAGATTGCTATTTCTATTAATTAAATTTGCACTACTTCATTTCTAAGTTTTTTTTAGATTTGAAAAACTTACACTTTTGATCTATAATTTTTAAATTTTTCCAGTTAAGGAGGCATATATATATCTTATGGTTGAATGAACATGATTTTGAATGTTTGATAGATAGATGGATGGCATTGGCACAAAAGAATTAAGTTTCAGGGGTTGATGGACATATTTCTAAAAATTCAATCGTCATTTTAGAATTTAAGCCAACAAGGAATATCTTTCCATTTTATAGAGTTAAGAGTACTACCGTCAACGACGGTTCAATTGAAGGTTAAAGCGAATTTACATGTAAACACGTCAAATCGAAGCATCCCATCCCTCCTTAAGTAAACCAACTCTCAAAGTCATCCGCATGAGTAATAATAGTCAACAACCAACAGAATTCAATTGGGTTATCGTTTTTCTTTTTTTCTTTTCTTTTCTTTTTTTGCGGGCACTCAAAAACAAATTTAGGTATGAAACCATTGCATGGCATCTCTTTATCAGTGTTCTGAAGGAGCTAGGACATTATCTTCTTTATAATTTCAAAACCTGCACTTTTACCCTTTCTTTTTTTGAGTCAAAAAACGAAAATTTCACCGTTGAAAGAAAGAAAAAGCCAGGGATCAAAGGAGTAGATAGCCCCAAAAGAGTTTCTTATGGAAATGGAATTGGAGGCCCAAGGATTGTGAAGGTTAGTTTGGGCGAGCGGTTTGCGTGGAGGACCGGCTTTCAGTGGGCCCTACTTCTTACTGTAACTACCCGGATTTCCCAGAAAAAGACGAATCGCGTGACCACTTATTTAATAAATTCTTCTATATATAATATATATATATATATTCTTCAAAGGAAAACGAAAAAAGATCAAGAAATACTAATAAAGCAACCAACAACAATTACTAATAAATAAATCAAAAGAAAGACTCTGGGTTGACAGAAACTGGTTGTGACAGGCGATCACAGAATAGTTGGAAGCATTGCCGCCAAAAACTAAAACCCAGACCGCTTTGTCCTTTCGTCCCTCTCCAGCCCTCAATATTCTCCAAGCTTCCTGGTATTTCCCCTGGACCTCTTGTCTTGTCTTGTAATTATTTGCTCTTTAAATAACATCAATAGTCACTTTCTGTTGTTTCGCTTTGTTTGCGTGATCTTTAGGCTTAGCTTGTATTTGTGGACTTGAATGATGCGTGGAACACAAATTGCATTTCTTCATTTTGCTGTCTCTGAGAATTTTCATGTGTCCCGACTAGAAACTTAGCTTCGACTGGACTGAATCGTTGAGTTCTAAGTTATGGTTTTGGGGAAGTGGGCTTGTTTTATTTTTTATCGATCGCCTCATATTTGGTTTTGTTGTTTGTTCTGAATTCAAAAGATTGATTAGGTTGGCATCTAATCTTCATGGCACGGGAGATATTGGAAATTTGGACTTTTGGGATGATTGCCAGTATAATTTCTTTTGGTTTATTCCATTTCTGTTTCGTTTTTTTATTCCAACTATCCTGCTTCAAGAAGGTCCTTATAATCATCATCAGGGATATTCCAGTTCCACTTCCGAGTTGCTGCATGATTGTTGATTGTTTGTTTCTGTTGTAGAAAATGTACCAGGAGACCGGCTACTTCGATCCCACCTCCATGCCGGATGGTGCTGATACTGGGGGAATTTCACAAACTTTGGTAAGTGACAGCTCCCTTCTTCATCGTTTCGAAGAACATATCAACTTCTCATCAACTGCCCCAGAGATGGAGGTTCAGCAGCAGTTCCTGGAAGCCCCTCATTTGATGCAACAGGTGATGAATCAGACGCTCCCTCATAATCAACACAACTGGGATGCCAGTGATTGCATGCAAGCTATGCATTACCAGCCAGACCACCAGCTGCCGGGCAATCACCAGACCCTCAACACGGTGCTATCTTCTTCGTCGCAAGACACATTGTACCCTCCAACTCCTGACCTACTCAATCTTTTCCAGCTCCCCAGATGCTCTCTGCTACCTAATTCATCCACCTCCTTTAGCTCACTAGCGGAGAGCACACCAGGGTCATCTGTGTTGTATGATCCATTGCTCCATCTGAACCTGCCCCTGCAGCCTCCGTTGTGCAAAGAGTTGCTGCAATCACTGCCACATGGCTGTGGACTGCCGTCTTCCTTCAGAGGATCTGGTTCCTTGTTTGATGATGACAGAGAAGCAAGTGGTATGGTCTTTGAACATGATGAGGAAAATGGTGGGGTCCTTGAATTCACCAGGAACATAGCCATGGCTGGGATTTCTAAGAGGAGGGCTTCTGGAAAGGCCACCAAACACTTCGCAACTGAGCGTGATAGGAGAGTGCACCTCAATGATAAGTATGCGGCCCTAAAAAAAATGGTGCCAAACCCAACAAAGGTATATAGAATATCTCTTCCCTGTCAGTTTTGTGTTTGTAAGACCCTTATGTAACCTGTTTTTAAACTTGGTTCTGAGGTTTAATACATTAACGATCTATTCTGCTTTACTCTGTCTTGGGGAAACCACATACATACAAATGCCAGAGCGACAGAGCTTCGATAGTAGGTGATGCCATAGAGTACATCAAAGAGCTTCTTAGAACAGTTGATGAGCTCAAGTTACTGGTGGAGAAAAAGAGATGGAGCAAACAGAGGAACAAGAGGCATAAAGCTGAAGGTGAACCTACGGGTGACATTGAGAACAAACCACCTAATGATCCTGACCAGTGCTACAACAGCTTACTGAGGAGTTCTTGGCTTCAGAGAAAATCCAAAGACACAGAGGTTGATGTCCGTATAATTGATGATGAAGTGACCATCAAACTCGTACAGCGAAAGAAGATCAACTGTTTGCTGCTGGTGTCTAGGGTTCTGGATGAGCTTCAGCTGGAACTTCACCATGTTGCTGGAGGCCACATTGGTGATTACTGTAGCTTCCTGTTCAACACCAAGGTGAACGACCATCTCTCTGGTTTAAAATTGATCTCTGTCGCTACATTTGCATATGAACATATACATAGGCGCGTTTCATCTTATAACAGTAAATTCGTTTTGGATTGCAGATATACGAAGGCTCTTCCGTGTACGCTGGTGCCATAGCCAACAAACTCATTCAGGTTGTAGACAGGCAGTATGCAGTTGTTCCACCAGCGGGCAACTACTAGAAATGCATGTAAAGATGATCTAACGTGGCTGCCAGGTTGGTCAGGTTTTATGTTCAATGTTTCCTTTTCGTTTCCTTCCCTGTTTTCTTATACTTCTTTCACCCGAAAACCATTTAGCAGATACAGACATTGCCAACTTAACCTTCAAGATCTGGCAGGATATCAGTACACACTTTATGTTTGAATCCTTTGCACTTATGCTTGCCGTGTTAAGTATATTTTGCCCTCCACCTTTGTTTTCCCTCGGCTTCTATAACCAAGTGTACTAGGTATTATTCCTTTCTTGGCAAGTAAACCCAGAATGAAACTAAAATTTAGGGTCGAATGCTGGCGACGTCGGATACATCAGAGTTAGGGAAAGATTATGCAAAAATATTAGTAACTTTTGATTTCGGCAATTGAAAGACCTCGGAATTATCTGAAACTCTAATCTTAAACATAAATAAGTTGATGAATCATAAACATATCAAAGTCGGAAATCCGGGATGCATTATTTCCACCATGGTCAAGTCAAGGATCGATTTTGTTTATTCCTAAACAAGGATCCGTCCTTGCTATTAATGATGATCCACCCACGAAGCACGTACCAGTTCCACTTAATTCTAGGACTTGGAACAAGAGCGCCAAGTGCTCATAAAAACCAACAGTCCGGATTTGGAACAAGAAATCCAGAAAAAGAAACAAAAGGGTCTTCTTGTGCCTCAAGAAAGCAAAGAAAATCTAAACAAAGAGACGACCAAGGAATACATATACACAGCTGACTAGAGCCCTTCAACAGACATACTACTATCTAACTGCATCCTTCTAAAATGATGCCTGACCATGATACAAAAAGCCTCTACCTGGGAAAGGTTGAAACATGTTCAAAAAATTTTCAACGTCCCTCTAAATTGGCTTGGGTATATTACAACAGAGTCTAGACAGAGACCGCCTTTAGTATGTGTGCAATCAATCTGGGTCATAGAGAATTTAACCTTGGTTGGTTGGTTAGAGTCCCCTGCGAAAAAGTCACCCACGTGGTAATGACTCCATCTACCTGGATCATCTAGGGTACACTGCGATGAAGCATACTGACCATCGGAAGCCCATAGCTGAAACCTCACTGGTTTGATATCCCAACCATGAACATGCTCGTTGTTGCAGATCCGGCGGCCAAACCTTCTGCCTGTGCGCCCCAGTTGCAGTCTGAAGAATACACTATAGCTTCCCACAGGAAATGGAAATTCAATCTCCCCGTCTACTTCAAACCACCAGGTCTGCTGAAGGTATGCAACCGACAAGAATCTGGAACATAGGAACAGAGCATGAGATCAATTTTGCATATAATGCTATTCGAAAAACAGAAAATAGTTGACTTGAATTGATGCATCCTGTCAATAGCACAAACGAATCAATCTTTGGTAACCACGCGAGGGAACTAATCAACGTGACTAAATCAAGCTTATGGTTTAAATCAATACAAATTCAGTTCTGATTTCCTTCCCAAACCAGAATAAGAAAATTATTCCGTGCATGCTTGATTTCTCTGGTTCATGCAAAGTTGAATCATCGAAAAGCTAGGTTCTTGAACCACAGATCGAAATCGATAAATAAAAAAGGGCACACAACATTTACATAGCATCCGCATTTGTCAATGACCAAGACCGCCAAAGTGCAAGAAAAACAGGCCACAGCTGAACATATATCACATGTATGCGTGTCTTTGTGTGTGTGTGTGTATTAAACAAAAAAAAAAAAAAAAAAGAGGACATACTTCGTATATTTCACTGTTTCAGCATTATATTGCTTCCAGACTCGGACAGATCACAAAAACGTCCATCATAAGAAACCGAAAAATTCTGGTTTCTTCAGAGTATAATGTAACATCACAAATAATTAAACAGCTTTTCTAGTCTCTCACCTAGATTCCTCTGTAGAAATATGGCTCCAGTATCTCCGGTCATCGATGCCAGTGATTTTTAGACCCTTCGAAGAGATTGCCAGACAAACCCCGGCGGTGCTCTTGTCAAGCCATATTTTCTGCAGGAAGATTAAAACCCTTTAGCAATCAATCTAAAGGGCTAGTCCAGACTTTATGATCACTAAGTAGTATAATACTAGGTTGCATCAATTTGAGAGAAAACAACACAAGAAAAAAATTTAAAAACAACTGAATATGGATTATAAACTCTGGTTAAAATGCGAAGGGGAAAGAGCCAAATTTTCCAATACCCCGGAAAAACCACAAATTTCCCAGCCGCCAAACACGAAAAGATCTGCGAAGGAAAAACTCGCACCTTGGTGCTTCCATCCAGAGCAGTTCCTCCGCAAAGCCTTGCATAGATGTCTCTTTTCCCCACATTTTCCGGTAAAATCCCAAGCACTTCCTCGACAATAAGTGGATAATTTGGCGGCAGCTTCGATTCCCACACAAAATCAGCCCTGGAAGCCCCTCTAAACGCTCTATTCAGCTTGGCCAATTTGCAAATCTGGGGAGGATCCAAATACCCAATAATCGAAGCAACACAGCCTTCTGGAAGATCCCCCAAACTGGGCTCCGGTTGCGCTTGAGAAATTTCCGAGCAATTGGAGAAATAGGCCGAGAGATTCGCACCCATGAACGGCAAAACAAGCAGAAGAAAGAAAAAAAAAATGAAAAGGCAAAAACTAGAAACTTCTTCTCCGACGGAGAATCACAATCTAATGGATAAAGAAGCGAAGAGATGACGGATGCCAGCCCGAACGGGTACTTTATAACGTGGACGCGGACCCCGGTTTTACGAGTCGGGTTTGTTTCGATTGGACAACGTTCGCCGAGAGCGAGAAGGCCAGGCGACAGAGAGGACATTTTGTTCCGACTCTCCTTTTTTTTTTTTTTTCAATTTACAAATTGATTTTTTAAATTTTAGTTAAAGTCATTTAATATCTACCAGATAATTATTTGAATAAAAAATTTTAAAATTAATTTTTTATATCCAGCTTTTGAAGTAAAAAAAATACTTGATGTATTAAATTAATAATAGCTTACTAACAATTCATTATTTAATCGATTCCAAAATAAATTATTTTTTAAGATTAGGTAAAAAAGTTAAGAAAATCTGTGGATTATTAATGTTGGAATATGATTAGGAGATTAACGATTTCTTGACTTATTAATTACGCGCCCAACAATTTTGTTAAATCCAGCGTCCGCTCAGTGATTTTCTGTTGTCTGAAGGGGTTTACAGGATAATCCTACCGATTATTGTACAATCTTGGTAGAGGATTTAAACGGATAAGAATTGGATAACTTTGCTTTTTTCAAAGGAAAAAAAATCTGGGTTGGATAACCTATCGAAAAATGAATTAGATAACTTATCAAAGGATGGGATAATCTCAATGGTTATATATTGTTCTGAATTTTTTTTATATACATGGTATATATACTTTCTTTATTATTTCAAAAAATAACACTTTCGTGATCCTTTTTTTAAGTTTGGTTAGAGAAGAAAATGAAAAACGAAAGTCGAATGATAGAATGCGCCGACTTTTTGGGTTAATAATTGGTATCAACTAGGTTAGCTCCACATTGCAGCAGAAAAAATTTCATCCTAAAAGTTTTTTTTTTTTTTTTTACTTTTTCTCTTTTTGGGTTAATAATTGGTATCAACTAGGTTAGCTCCACATTGCAGCAGAAAAAATTTCATCCTAAAAGTTTTTTTTTTTTTTTTACTTTTTCTTATAAATGGTCAAATTTCTCTGCCAATCCCTAATTTTATTTTTTTTTTCTCATTTGGTTTTTGAACTTCTTCATCTTATGATTAGATCCCTACTTCCAGTCACAGAAGTTTAACAAATTGGGAATCCAATCCTGAGATGAAGAAGTTTGGAGATCAAAAGAGAAGAAATTACATATCTAAGAAGTGGAAGAGGTATTTGACCATTCACTAAGAAGAGGAAAACCTAAATTGGGAATTAAGATTTACAAAAGCCTTAAAATATAAAAAAATCATATTAGAGTTTTATAAATTTTAAGGTATATAAAATATTAATTCTCATTTACTGGTATAAAACCCTAAATTGAAAATTATGATTAATAAATACTTAAAAATTCATAAAACTATATAAGAGATTTTTAAATTTTAAGGTATGTAGAAATCTTATTTCTCATTTCCTTGTCCAGTAACTAAGTTTGTTATTTTTTTTCTCATTTAGTCCCCGAATTCCTCCATCTGATGATCGAATACCTGGTTTCAGTCACAGAGTGAAGTATATTGAGACCCAATCATCATAAAATAGTTTGGGGACTAAAAGGGTGGAATGAACATAATTAAGAATTGAAAAAAGCATTTGACCATTTTTCAAGAAAGGGCAAAAAAAAACAGAACAAAACAAAAGGGCGGCCGCGTTGTTACTGTTCAATGGACAGTAAAACGCCCATTCCCTTATATATATATAATTTCTTTTTATCAAATTAGTTTTGGTTTGAGATGAAATAGAAGCGAATAGGGGATAAGGTGGACCAATTCTATTGGATAATTTATTATAACTTTTTTTATTACATGTTTCATATAATAATTATCGGGTTCAAAGAGTTTCATACATTAAAATTTTAATTTCATATAATATATAAGCAATTATACATTAAGAATTTAGTTTTATATTAGGAGTATTTTTGCTAGATTTTATGGTAAAATGGCACAATTTTTTACACTATAAACTCATTTTGTTCAATAGAAATTATTTTTCTTCAATAGATATCCAATTCATTTTAACTTAAATCAACTTAATCTAAAATAATTTATTTTTATTTTTACATAATTTTTATATGGAACAGATTTCACTTGAAAGCCAATATTAATATAAATGTAATAATCCATTTGAAAGTAAATTTTTATGATATTATTAAATTTTTATAAAATTTTCTAGTTTAATGCATTAAAAAGAAAAATTCATAAAAATTTAATAAGATTATAAAAATTATATTTCCAATAGATTATTACACCTACATAATATTGACGCCCGCGAGCCTTTTTAAATAAAATTAGTTTCAAGTAAAAATGATATAAAAATAAAAATTAGTCATTTTGAATTAAGTTAACTTAAAGAAAGTTTTGTACATCAATATTTTAATTTTGTATAACATGAAACCTAGTTTGGTACATTGACATCTCAATTATTGCTCTTATATAATAGGAATTCTTAATAGTATCATAGTGTCATATAATATGAAATCCACACTCATACAATAGAAACTTTAGTCTCATATACTACATTTTTAATTTCTTACAATAGGAATTACATACTCTTATGTTACAGAATAAGTTTCACTCACATATTAATATCTCAATTTTGTAAAATAGAAACATAGTTTTGTGTACCAACATTCAACCTTGAACAATTGAAATCTCAACCTCTTAATTTTTTAAAATATGAACTCAGTTTAATATTTTAGCATCCCAATTTCATATACCAGGAAAATTTTATTCTAGTTTTGTATATTAACATCTCAATTTCTTTCATATTATAAAAACTTCACATCAACTTAATACAACAACAATCAAGTTTAGTACAATAGTGACACACATATAGCAGACCAGTGTTAAACAATAAGAGTCCATTTTCCTACAATAACAATATTATATCCATACAAAACTAATCTTTAGTATGATGAACTATCTTTGCCCAGGCCTCCAGCTCGATCCCTATACGTAACCATTTTTCGACTTTATTTTTAAAGGCTCAATCTCTAAACGTGAATATCCCTGACAGTATAATTATTACAAAATCATGTGCTGTACAATTTATAACAAAAATCTATCTTATTACATTAAAAACAAAGAACCAAAAAAAAAAGAAGAAAATTCATCAATGGCTTTAAAAGCTCGCCGTCCGGTCCCCCATCAATTATATTTTTTGCACTTTTCGTGGCCTCATTTTCTCATAATAAATTTCTGCAAAACAAATTATATCCCCCTTCACGTCCTTTTCCCAGAGCAAACACAACACTAAAGAACAAAACAGAGTAAGCCACTTGACGATGATTTATATGTAAATAAATATCAGCAAAAGTGCTACTAAAAACTAGTGGCAGTGCAAAGCTTGTCTGCGATCAAATTGACCCCTAAAAAAATGTGGAAAAATAAGGGCCAATCGGGACACGTAAAGTCGGCATAGGATGAAGCAAGTGTTTGATGTGTATCCTACTCAGCATGCAACGTTGTCGACCACGTGAATTACTTTGGTTTAAACAAAGCCCGCCTTTGGAAATTGGAACACACCTGTCCGTTGCCCCTCACATTCTCAATGGGAGAAGACCGGAGGGGGAACCAAAACACACAGACGACTTGAGAAAATATTACCCCAGGTTTTTTTTTCTTATATTCATAATAAAAAAAGTACAAAGTAGGGTTAAAAGAGCATAGAAATAGTGAGCTGATGAGCAAAAATAAACTTCTACCTCAAAACTAGTGTTATTGCACAACACTAAAAGGACTTCAGTAGTTGTATCATTTGGTGGGTAAAAGTAGTGAGAGCGGTATTAAGAGATAGCTAAAGAGTGCTTGTAGAGCCTCAGAGCAATTTGTCAGTATCATTATTGACTAGAGGCAATGGGTGGATGCAAAGAGAGCTGCTTCATGAATAGCCCGAAGTTCTACCTCTAAGGCAAATTCAAAGCAAGGAATAAGAAAGTCATTTTGGAAAATTGGAGGGACACTAACACCTAACTAAACCCAAGCTGCTACACCCATTTCACTTGGGCTTTGCCATGCCCCATCCATGAAAGTAAATAATTCTGGCTTCAAGAGAGGTTGGTGGTCCCAACCCTTACCCCAAAAACCACATAACAAGGGAGGAGGATTCCTTGGGAAAAAGGAAAAGTTCTATTGAAAATCCCTTGCCATAGAAAGCTGAAGCATAAGTGCGTCTTTTCTGACAATTAAAGAATGGGGTATGAAAGGTAGCATGCTGGAAAATGCATTCATTATAGCCAATCCATATGATCCACAGAGTAAAGATAAAAAAATATAAGCCAATCAGGTGGATGATGCTTCAGTTAGGTCAAAAAGGATGCAAGCTAAGCCTCAAAAGACAAAGAAGTCGAGGGCTTTGTGAACAATAATTACCCCAAACATCATGAGAGCTAACACATTTCCAAAAATGGTGAAACATTGTTTCTGGGGAAGAGTGGCGTCGGGGGCATAAAGTGTCCATCGGAACCCTGTGAGCAACAAGGTTTGCCTTTGTCGACAGAACATGTGATAAGCATTTCCACATAAAAATATTTATACTTCTAAGGTACATAGGATCCCATATAAACTTAAGGATGGAAGAAAACTTAGGATGTGATGAGCAATTCAAGACAGTACCTGTAGAATTTAGGGAAAATGAAGACTGTTTCCACAATTCAAGGTTATAACCCTGCTTGACAAAGAAATATCCAAACACATTTCCAAGCCAATATATAGCATCCCAAGTATCCATGCCGGAATTGGGGTTAATGGATAGGATAAGTTGCACAATCTATGGTGAGAAGAGATTCTGAAGAAATGACAACTTTCAATGACATTCCTGAAAATCATAAAGATCTGCAACCCAAAGGCTGGGATTTTTGAACACATTTCCTGCTGTCAAAGATAAGTGGTCAAGCGATATTCCTGGAATCCATGCATCCTCCCAAACTTTGACTGAAGAACCATCTCCAATATTCCATTGAATATGATCATGAAGCAAAGCTCACTCATGCAATAAACTTCTCCAAATAGTAATGGCATTCTCATTGGCCTTAACTAACCAAATTGAGTGAGTGTTCCTGTATTTAGCCATAAGGACTCCATAAACCAAGGAATCACTAGGGCCTATAAATATTCGCCAAAAAGTTTTTGCAATGAGGGTTTGATTAAAGAGTCTAAGATCTTTGATTCCAAGACCTCCAAGACCTTTAGGGAGTTAAAGTAACCCTTGGTGACAGAGGTGAAAGCCATGCTTGTAAAAAATGTTCAACCACCAAAATTGAATAAAATGCTTAGAGAGGTCATCAAACATGATTACCGGAACTTTAAACAATGACATGACATAAATAGGAATAGAAGATAAGGTAGACTAAATCAAAGTAAGACACCCCATAGGATTTAATAAACTCACTTTCCAGCCAACTAATTGTCGACAAATTTTTACCACCAAGAATTGAAATGAAAATGGTGTGATAAATTATGTACGAACTAAATGGCCAAATAATAAGGAATGATGACATTAATTTTAAAGATGAGGACTTAAAATATGTCATTCCGAAGAGATCCAGACACATTTTAGCTGAATAACCACTCTGATTTGTGAATGTTAACACGTTGGTCTCCAGCAATTTTAAAATCCTAGAGAGTCTGATAAAGAGACTGAACAGCAGGTATAGTTAGGCGAGAGCAAATAAGACAACTATCAACAAAAAACAAATAGTTAATTTTCTGGGTCACTCCTACTACCTTTGAGACCATGGATAATACCCAAATATTGGAACTTTTGTATTTGACTAAAGAAGGCTTCTGCACATAGAATAAATATATAAGGAGATAGAGGATGCCCCAGCCGAATACTTGTAAAAGAGGTGAACCAGTCAGTAGTACAACCATTTACAATCATAGAGTAGGACATCGTTGTTACACACTGTATGATTAGGTGAATCCATTTGTTTGGAAATCATATAGCATGATGAACCTTTTAATAAATAGCCACTGTAAAGAATCATATGTTTTTCGAATATCTAGCTTCAAAATTGCCTTACCTCAACTTGTTTCATTAGTAGGATGAGTACTGGAAATTGCATGAAGAAGCTCGTGGGTAATAATAATATTATCCCGAATATAAAATCCCGGGAGAAAAGCATTATGAGAATGTGAGACCAAGGATTATAACACTAGGGTCAAACGATTGA
Organism: Aquilaria sinensis; assembly: GCA_005392925.1. Lineage (NCBI taxonomy): Eukaryota > Viridiplantae > Streptophyta > Magnoliopsida > Malvales > Thymelaeaceae > Aquilaria > Aquilaria sinensis. The sequence continues at coordinate 89,253 of SMDT01000346.1, read as the reverse complement.
CCATAGCTTTAGCAATTAGTTTATATAAAGTATTGCAAAAGGCTAATGGGCATAAAATCCTCCACAATGTAAATCTCATCAGACTTAAGAATCAGAGTGATAAAAATATGATTCATCTATTTAAGGAAAAGGCCACAATTCAAAAATGATAATGCAGCATTTGTAACCTTTTATCCTACAGTACCCAAAAATTCTTTTAAAGACTATTGGTTATAGGCCGTTTACACCCGGGGCTTTGAAATTCTCCTAATAAAAAACAACCTTCTTGATTTCCTTTTTCATGAATGGAGTAAGCAACATATTATATTGTTAAGTAGATAAAGTCCTCCTACTATCAACACAAAATGAATTTTAGTGGAAAGTCCGGCTTTTCATCTAAGGATTATTTTGAGAATAAAATTCAGATTTAATGTAGCCATAAATGTTTTTTTTCTTATACAACCATTCATTATCTTGAACTTAGAACGTAGAAATTTGAGTTCTTATGTGCTTATTTCTCATAAATTGATGAAAAAAAAGTATTGGCATCAACCTAAGGAAGTCATTTTATTCATGACTTTTGGGCGCATATACTTTCTTCTACTGTTAATAATTCAATATGTTGTTTTCGATGGTCTAGGAGTCTAGATTACTATGTTGCAGGGTTCAAAAGAAGTTTAATATTTTGAAGACTTTGTTTAGTTTAACGAAGCCATTGTGGGATATTACAAATGTAAGACTTACTCCACCTACGAAGAGCAGGAACTAAGGCATTACAATTGCTGAACTCTTAAAACATATAAGTGCCATGGACCTTAGTATTCCAAGATGATTTGATCAACTGATCACACTTAGCATAGTGAAGCTAAAAGGCCTAAAATCTCAGAAGACGATGATAAAAAGACCTATTGGGGTTAATATCCAAAATAATAGGAGCATGGTCTGACCACTGAATACCCAAATTAACAAAGGTTGGATCCAGAATCTGCTCAAACCATTCAAAATTAACTTCAAACCATTCAAAATTAACATAGACCTTATCCAACACTTCCATAACCAGATCATCACCTTGTTGGAGATTAGACTATGTATAGGGGGCCTACATAGGAGCTACATAAGAGATAACGAATCCAAAAAAATAGATATTCTACCCTTATGAATAAGTGAGCTTGTTTTATCATTTTCTCTTATTCAAACCATACCTGGTTAAAATCCCCAATCAAAAGATGTGACCCTTGATACTCTGAAATAACAGCCATAATATTGGTCCAAGTTTTGTTACGGAATTGGACCTTAAGGTGGCCATAAATACAACCCACATACCAATGGTGACCTAGGTCTTCTTAAATATATATCAAAATAAGGCGATGCTCTCTAAACAAAATTTGACAAGTACAAAAAGAAGGGTGCTACCTTAGCCATAAACCACTACTTCGACCAATAATGGCTACTGCCATATGCTGAGTATATCCATTTTTGTTTCCATGATAAACAAAAAGTTTGGTCGTTGACGTCTTACTGGAAACTAAATGTAATGAACTGTTGTTGCTCTACCTAGGCCTGACAACTGAAATTGATGATCTTGATAGCAATGTGGGGGTTTGATTAGGAACAAACCCCAAAAGTCCATATAATCCAACTGAATTTATGCCTAAATTTTCAATTTATAATTAAAGACAAATAATTGAGTAGTAGCCTGATCTTCAACAACCTAGTAAAAGAAGGTAGTTCGTAGAATAGCTCAAAACACTTTGACCAAATGTTGAAGCTTTATTGGCTAGCATAGATCTGGAGGTTTCAAATGAGCACATTTAGATTTTGGGGCTAGTAGATGCAGGGACGCAATTAGGTAAGAAGCTTCCACATCATCTCCACCATGTTTTCTATCAAAAGTAATTTTAGAATCATAGGAAGAGAAAGTTTCTCTCATAATTTTAGAAGAAAAATAGTAGTGTTCCTTGAGTGGCCTTTCTAATTGCTCCCCTCTAAATATGGCAATACGCCTATTTTAGCATTTGTGCACTTCCAAATGGTCACTCAATAAAAATGTTGTTTGTGCACTTATTACACTTTACATCATGCCCAGTATAGTCTAAATGTTGCTCTAAAGAAGATGTCAAAATATCATCAAGAGATCTCCCTTGTAAGGGAAAAACAATATGATGCTGGGACACTTCTTCATTCCATACCATTCGATAGACCTCAACCTTTTCCTGATTCATTGTTGCATGATCCAATTCCAGCTTAGCAACATGTGTGCCAATGGATGTAACATTTAGTTGGAATGGTTGGTCATCCTTATCATGGTCTTGATCAAGTTCATAGTTGATCCCTTCAACCCCCAATTAAGATAAGTCTACTCGGTCAATTATGACAGAGCCAGAGACACCATCAATACAAGCTATGGCCATTGGATCCAATTAGGTAGAAGAAGTCAGTGTATCTTGTAAAGAATCAGATGACCAATCTAAACATAGGCCCAGCATCACCTCAGTTGTCCTAGTATCCTTTGATCCAGACTCAGTGGTTGACTCTTCAACTAACCAACATGTTTTCGGAATTCCCAAACCTACATTTTTCTCTTATGGATCCTTTGCCAATTCTTCTTTTAGATCATCCTCAAAATTCAATTCAAATTTTATATCTAAACTAATAACATAACTACAAGTTACTACTGTAAGGACCTATTCCAATGTGTCACGCCTATACCATTTGGACAATGGTAGCAAGCCAGCCGATTGAGAAGGCAAAGTCCGCTTATTAACTTGACACATGAATGGGCTATTAGTAGCATCCTTAGTTGATAGATCCCATTCTTGATCCATAAATTGATCATAAGTGTCATTAGTTGGGCTAACACAATGTAAGCAAGAGTGACCAACACGGCCACATAACATTTACCTAGCTATGTTTGCTTGTTTGATCGATATTAATGTTAGCCTATAATGCATATTGTTTCTTTGACCTTTTCTCTCTTGTTTAATTACTTTTATTATTTCCCTGGGTTGAGATGAAAGTACTAAATAGTACAAGATATCAATTGAATTAAATAATGTAATGAACTAAAAGAGCTGAAATTAAGAGGAAGAATCACAAAAAAAGAACCAAAAACAAAATTAAAAAAAAGTCTTTTTCTTACTTTATTTTAATGCAAAGATTGATTACTCCAATTTTAATGCCCAAACAAATACACAACACAAACAGATAATCCCTCTATCCGTTTTAGTTTCATTGGTATCTTTAATTTTTCATATAATTTAAGGAAAATATTTTTTTCAGGAAAAGTCATGAAAATTTATCTTTTAATATCTCTTTACATATGATAATGGTAAAAAATGGCAAATAGTGATGTTTTCTTTATTTTTGTGAGAAAGATGGATAAAGTACTTTAAAACTTTTGTAAAATACCAAGTAAACTAAAACAGTGTCATACTAAACTCGAACATTCTTGTGCCCGGGTCACACGTATCCATTTCAGGATTCCTAGAAATGCCTATTAATTAGTATTCGTCGAATCGATTAGTATTCATGATCATTCATTCAAAAATTGAGGTATTTGATGGCACCACATAATTTATAGGTGACAATAATTGACTTCAAAGTGGAAATGTATATTGAGAATATTAATTTTATTTCATTTGTTTAATTACAGTTACTCCTAAATTTAGATTTATATTACAACTACACTTATGAGGTTAAAAAACATGCACTAATTATTTCCTACACTTTTATACTATTTAGAAAAAACTATCAAAATTCTAACTTAAACTATATGGTAACAATTTACAACAACACTAGTCTGTCTAGTTTTTTTTACAAGTATTTGAAATTTAAAAACACTATTTTACATTTACTAAGAGAAAATATAATTTAAGTATCTATTAACTATGAAAAAATACCAAGTAGCTAAATTAAAATTACTAGAAGATAGAAATCATATAGTTAAATTAACATTTTATAATTCTTTTCAGATAATTACTACAAGAAAAAAGGGCTGATGCGAGTGACAAATGGTGGCATTTAGTCACACCATGTAACTAAAATGACACTGGAAAAGCCAGTAGTAAAAATACTAGTCGCATGAGTTGTGTGACTAAATCGTGCAACTGAACACATTAGGCAATTAAAAAGTGGGTCAGCAGACGTTATGTGACTAAAAGAAATAGTAACATCGTGTGACTGAAAGTCACTCTCATCATGTGACTGACAGTCAATCGCACAAACATATGCGACTGAAACTGTGACGCACATTTAATATATTTTTTTCAAATTTAATTTCAAAACTATCGATAATTATCATTTATAAGTAATGTGACAATTAAAATAAATAATTGCTATAATTATTAAGATGATTATTATAATTAACAGCAAAATGTAATCTACACTAAAATTAACATACAATCCACCAAAATTAACATACAATATACATACAAATGGACAATATAATTCACCAAAAAATTATTGTAACACTAAAATTAACAAATAATCAATGAAATTATAAAATAAAATCCATAAAAAATTTCATGTATAATCAGCCAAAAATTAACATATAAGCCACAAAAAATAAACACAAAAAATTCACCAACACTAAAATTAACACTAAGATTCTACTTAGATAGAGAATTGAAGAAAGAGATGTTGAAATATTACCATAATGCGTACTTGGCGAAGCTGAAAATTGAATGCTCTGAGCAAGACTGACAAAGAAAGAGCAAGAAGGAAGAACAAGGAGGATGGAAGAATGCATACAAAACTTGGAGGAGGAAGAAGTTGGGAGGAGATTGTATGAAAACAACAAAGCTTGAGTTAGAAAGAATTGCGTAATGGAGAAGTAGAAATAGAGGTGGAGAGCAGAAAAGGAGAAACCGGAAAAAGAGAAAAAATGAGGAAGAAAGAAGAGGGGTCGAAGGAAAAGTCTATTTGCGCGACTGAACCATTTTTTTCCCATTGATTTTCGACTGGAAGAATATATATTTAATTTATGCGACTACAATGCAACTGACAGGAAATTATATTTTATCTATGTGACTACCATGCGGCTAATAGGAAAATATCTTTTAAACCATGCAATTACCATGCGACTGATAAGAAAATATTTTTTAAACTATGCTACTATTGTGAGACTAATTGTTTTTGTCACATAAATTATTGTGGCCCACACATATGCGACTAATATACAACTACCAAGTCTTGCCATTGACTTTTAGTCACATAATTTAGTCTCAAATTTCATTTTCTCTTGTAGCAAATATAGAAAAAGTAGGAAAAGAATGTATATGTGTGTGTGTGTGTGTGTGTTCAAACCTTAGGAATAACTGGAATATAAACTAAAGTTCATGGGTACCTATAAAGAGTAAGTCTTGTGTAAGACATGTGCACAACATGTGCCTTTGTTCCTTTGCAAGTATTATTTGTTCTTTATCAAATTTGTTCTTTTATAAAAATTGTTTGTTATTTTATCAATTCTTATTTATTCTTTTATCATGTTTATTTGTTTATGAATATTTTTTTCCTTTCATTAATTTTAATTTGTCTTCTTTTCAAGTTTGTTCTTATTTTTCTATATTTTGGATGTATTTTTTTTAAATACATTCCGTTTGAATTGTTTTTCTTCTTTTTTTTTTTTTTACATATATAAGTTAACATAGAATATATCAAATAAATGAGTTTATAACATAAATAGAAAATAAATAAGTATAACTGAAATATGTAAAAATGAAATTAAAGATAAATTTGTCCATTTTAGTCTTGTTTGTTGTTCATTTGAGTCATTTATTTGTTTTTTTACATTTTTTTGTAAACGAGTAAATAAGAATGACAGACTGAACAAACATGCATGAACAGATGACCATGTTCTTCCGTAGTTTTATTTCTTGTTTATTTTAGTAAACTTTTTGTTTTAGTTTTTCTATAGAGTTCATTCTCTATGAAAAAATCTCTTCTTTTTAGAATAAATGAATATGTGAATAAAAAGGGAAGAAAAGGGAACTGTTTAAAAAAAGTGGAAAGATAATTACCCAAGAAACAACAGAAAACAATAAAAACGAGGAGAAGAAGACATCAAAAAATAAAGAAAAAATGTTGCAAATTATTTTATGTTAGGAATCTCTCTTTTAACAGCCATAAAAAACTAAAGCAGCAACAAAGATAAACAAGAAAAAATAAGGAAAAAAAATAGTCGAATTTGAGAAAAGAAATAAGAATAATACAAAAAAATAAAAGAGGAAAAGTTGGGTGTTTTCCAGATTGGTTCATGCGGGACTAGCTGGATTTACCAAAAGTGAAAAGTACCAAAAACCCACTTTGGTTATGAGTCTTGATCGATTTGGTCATTATAGTTTTTTCTTATGGTTTCAATTACCTCACTAAAGTCATAATTTAGGCTCAAATTAACTATAGTTTAGTACCAGATATGCCACTAAATATGGGAGTTTGTTGGTTTTAAAATCTTAGGGTAATTATGTAATTTTTAACAAACCTCAAGAAGTGTGTATAATTTACCATTTTCATTTCTTATGTGATATCTACCTCTATCTTTCAACGGATCCACCACTGGTCCCTCCATAAATGATTTTTGAGTTAGTCACCACATTCGGATACTAAAAATAACCCAAACCCCAATCAAATGAAACGCATACATCCAATATCAATATGTTTTTTATCATCTGCTTTCTGGTATGCCAGTTTTTCTGTTTATAAATAAGGGTGTTTAATGCTAACTCACTTAGCATCACCTTTATCACCAATGGCAAATCTAGCTATGACTAATGCAGGCTGCTGCACAAAAGAAAATAATGAAGATAATTTTTTTAAAGGATTTTTACAAAGGAGGTGTGTGTGTGTGTGTGTATAAAACTATTAAACTCTAATAGTAAATAATGAAGATTATAAATTCACATATATTAAATGTAATGTTGAACAAATATTTTTTTAGAAGAAAATTTTAAAAACATGATCTAATTTAACATATCTTTTTCTGTCGTTGGTCGAACAATTAGAAAAATATATACACTATGAAGACAATGAGCAAGATTCATGTTTTATAGAATTTAAGGGACAAAAATCTCATTTTAGCCCTTATATACATCTTCCACTTAGGTTATTAACTTTATTTTGTGTTTGATTAGCTTCACAATTTTTTCTATGTTTGAATTAGAAAAAAGAGTGGCAATAAAACTTTAACGTCTAGATTAAAAAAAATGTGTGAAAATTATAGGGTTAGTATAAAACTTTTACCATTATACTAATTATTAGCGGAGAAAAGAGACTAACCTTTTTCTTTTCTTTCTTAACATAAGAGAGATATATTGTTTTATTTTAATAAATACTATAAAAATTATGGGGTGAATTAAAAAATTTGATTGTTCAATTATTTAATTATAGATCTCTTATTAATATTTTTTTAATAAACAAGGACCCTATATTATCAACATCTTTCCGCGACTGGGTGGGAGGAAAACACCCAATCCGTGGAAGCAAAGCCAGCACCAGTAGAACATCCATTTGCATATAGCAGGAAATGCATGAATAAATACAAATACTTTAGACCAACTATTCTATTTCGAGAAGCCAAACTTAGAGCAGGAAATGCCTGAATAAAATATAATTACTTTCCACAATTTACAGCTGTCCCGACGTTCGCAGAAATCAGGCGTACACTTCCGTACAGTTAGGAGTAACGTAAATAGCCTTCCCATTGATGTTGCATGCATACAGTAAGTTGGGCAACTAGCTCATCGCATATTGTGAACACTTGTAACATTTTCTTCTCCTCCTTATCAAGCAACATTTTTCTTAATGAACTTGAATAGAGGTTTTTTTTTCAGAAAAAAAAAAATTGCTGCAATTTTTTAAAGAAAAATTTACTGTTCAAATTCTTTTTAAACGGATAATAGCTAGGTGTCGAAGGACACTAATTATTAAACTGTAGAATTATAGGACTTGTACTGCAATTTGCCCACCAAATCCAAGAGGCTCGGAATCACGATTCATGACGTTTTGTTTTTTATTTTGAGTGAGAGGGAGGTCTTCCGCCAACCGCCATACATTGTTTCTTCTGAGTCAAAAGTGATGGCCTGCGACACAGTCATTTGCCTAATTTCACTACGTGGTAAAATTATAAAAATTTCTTATAATTTGGTTTAATCTGCACTTTGCCCCTATATTTTAAAAACATCACTTTACCCCCTTCTTCCTTTACATTTTTTAACAAGAGCTTATGAAATCCTAATTTAAACTATATGATAACCATGTTTCAGTAATTTAAAGATTTTTTTTATTTTTTTTTCATAACTAACTAGCCTTTGAAAAATACTAATATGCATTTACCGGGAGGAAAATATATTTACAGAAATGAAAAACTAATAATTTAAAATATCTATTAACTAAAAAAAATACTAGAGAGATCTAAATTACTGAAAGATAACTATTGTACAGTTCAAATTACAATTTCAAAAATTGTTATTAGATAGTGTAAAAAAAAATAAGAGATAAAGTGTAAGTTTTTAAAAATAAATAGGTACACTGTATGTTAGGAAAACCTTATAGGCAATTGGAAGTTTCCTTTAATTACCCTAGTAGACTTTGGCTCTGTTTTTCAGGTCATTTTATATGTATCGAGAGACTTGAAAATTAAAATTTTAAATTGAAAGAATTAGGCATTAAGTGTAAAGGGTTTATGAATTTGAGGTAATAATTAATATTTGTATTCTGTCTTGGGATTCTACTGTGAAATAAATCTCTGTGTTGGATTTGTTACAATGATCCAATCAGTTAGCATAGAGTTTTGATGATAATGAATTATTTTTGAAAAATTAATGTGTTTGTTTTAGGTGTGCAAGGTAATTAGATAATTTTATATGTTTTTTTTAATCAAATGCCTCTATCATTATAGTTTTACACCTAGTTCGTTTTAACTTTGTCAATTGATTAAAAAAACTTATTTTTATTCTTATGTCTTTTTTACCTATAACTAATTTTAATTAAAATTCAATATTATGTAGTTGCCATAATTCATTAAAAATATAATTTTTGTAATCTTACTAAATTTTCATGAATTTTTCTAGTTTAAAGCATTAAAAATAAAAATTTAACAACATAATGAAAATTTACCTTCAAATAGATTATTATTATTATTATTATTATTATTATTATTATTATTATTATTATTATTATATATATATATATATATATATATATATATATATTGGCACAAATGAAATTTATTTTTGAAAAAAAAAAGTAAATGTAAAACTAAGTCAAATAACTTAAGCTAAAATAAATTAGCTTTATTTTTTTTAATAAAAAATAAAACCATGAAGAACCTATAGATAACTCAAAAGAGCATTACACAGCAAGGGGAAAGTTCAATATGGTATTTTGAGGAGTAAACAGCACCAATAGCCCCAAATCTTTAATTTTTTGCATAAATTGGTCTTAAACCTTTATAATCTATTACATATTGGTCCTTAGCCCTACGCAAACATAAAAACTCACTTTACAGATAAGAAAAATAGGCAAAACTCACCAAGGGTCCCTTAGCTTTTTTTTTTGTCCTAAATGAATACCTTACCTTAAGATTGTCATATCGACATCTCTTATCTCATATTGTGTATCTCAATTAGGTACTTTTAGTTAATTTCACTATTAAATTGGATGAAAAGTGTTGATGTGATATTGTTTAATACTAAAAGAAATGTAAAATAACAGGTTTAGCCCCTCAAACTTTTCCAATTAATAGATCTCAACTCTAAAATATCTAAATCAACTATTTACCCTAGATATCCCTAAATCCCCCAAGCCATTACAAAACACTGCCTTGTCTGATTGTCTTCAGCCCAAAGAATTGTTCAACAAGGATTTGGATGCCATTTTCCAAAAGAGGTAGGCGAGGAGCAGTGGGGTTTGCGTTTCAATGGCGGTGATGTGGATAGCTTCCACAAGAGGCAAGCGAGGAGCAGAGAATAAGGAATTGCTAATTAGAAGCTTCCAAACACGACGAATCACGAGTTTCTTTCACTATGTTTAGTACAAACAACTACAGGAAACATAGGGGGATGATGGCGCCGCGTGCCGCGTGGAGCTCTAACAGATGACAACAATTGCAGCTCAGGTTTGTCGATTCAGCAATGTGAACGACGACTAGTGCAGATGGGGGATGAGGATGAGGCATCAATTTCACCTTTCCCAATGCCGGATTTGGCTTCAATTTCATGATATGGTAGATTTGTCATCATTTGAAGGCAAAGTGCTCTAGTGTTCATGGCAGATCTGGTGACAGTGGAGCTTTGGAGTTCATGATGGAGTGCTACTGGCGTCGTGCACGGCAGAGGAGTTAGAGAATGGTAGGGGTTTAAAGGAGAGGCTGTAAACAATAGATGCCTAAGTATAAATGTTAAAAATATTAGTTAAAAAAATTTAGGGACTAAATTTGTTATTTTATATTTCTTTTAGAACAAATTTATTTTAATTTAAGTCAACTGACTTATTTTTACTTTAACATTTTTTTTACCTGAAACCAATTTCATTTGAAAGTCAATATTATGTAGATGTAATAATCCATTTGAAAGTAAATTTTTATGATATGTAGATTTTTATGAATTTTTCTTTTTTTTTTAATCCTTAAAAAGATTTGAAAGTAAATTTAATATTAGCTTTTAAGTTAAAACAAAAGAATAAAAACTGGATGTTAGTCATTAAGTTAAAACAAACTGGATGTTAGTATTAAACAATGTCACATCAGCATTTTTCATCCAACTTAATCATGAAATTGACAGAAAGTACTCAATTAGGATACACAATATGAGATAAAGGACTTTGACGGAGTAACTTTAAGGTAGAGTACTCATGTTTTTTTCAATGCACTAAATTAGAAAATTTTAAAAAAAATTAGTAAGATTATAAAATTGTATTTTCAATGTATTATTGTAACTTTATAATATTTGCTTTTAATTAAAATTAGTTCCAAATAAAAAAGACATAAAAATAAAAACAAGTCATTTTGTAATCAATTAACTTAAGTTAAAACGAACTGGATGTTAGTATTAAACAATGCCACATTAGCATTTTTCATCCAACTTAATCATGAAATTAACAGAAAGTACTCAATTAGGATACACAATATGAAACAAGGGACTTTGACGGAGTAACTTTAAAGTAAAGTACTCATTTGGGACAAAAAAAAATAAACTAAGGGACTCCCGATGGATTTTAATCGAAGAAAAACTAATAGTTTAAATTATCTATTAACTATACGAAATTTATGGTATAATTTGAATTTATTGAAAGACACTACCAAAAAATTTGAATTCATTAACTCTCATTAATTATTTGCATTAAATTTTTAAATTTTAATTTAAACTATTAAGTAATTATTTTTTTCATGAATTCAAACTGAGTCATAATTTTCTAATAATTAATGGATAATTTAAACTATCTGTTTTTTTCTTTATAAATCAATTTTTTGTACCTACTTAGGGTTAGGGACCAATATGCAATGAATTATAAAGATTTAGAACCAATTTGCATAAAAAATGAAGATGGGGAATCAATGTGCAATAGGAATTAAAGGTTTGGGACTAATGATGCTTTTTACCCGTCTTTTGAGTGATCAACCATGAAGGTCTTTCACAACCCTCGGTTTACTTTTTTGTTTTCTCGGTAATAATCCTATGTGTGTATGTGTGTGTAAACAACAGTTCTCAAGGGGGGATAAGAAGAGTGTTTGTTATATATATGTATGTGTGTGTGTGTGTTTGTATGTTTGTGTGTATGTAAACAACAGTTATCAATGGTTACTCTTAACACAATCAAATACATCATTTTGTAACCCAAATCTAAATGATTCAAATCATATGAGAGGCTAAATATTACATTATCAAGAAAAAAAAAAAAGAGGATGTTGAGTGAAAATTTTGATACTTAATCCTTGAATTGCGGTCCAATGCATAAATCTAACAAATGAGATCTGAGGTGTCAATGATGGTAAAGGGGAACAACATATTCAGTTTTAAAATTTTTATTATTTATCTATTTAAATTTTAAAAATTTGTGAGTTTTTATTTGAGTATTAAGATTTTTTAAAAATATAAATAATTAGTCATAAATCATTAGTAACTTATTTTGAGGTTAATTTTAAAATTATCTATTTTAAATATTTTATAAATTTTAGGACTCAAATAAAAATTTATAAAAATTTAAAACTTAAATAAAAATTCATAAAATTTAAAAACTTAATAAAAATGATCGAACTTTTGTGCTGGAATCTATGCTTTCCACGATGGTTAAAGTATTGGGAGAACGCTGAGGAATTGAGAAGGCAAAGGGAATCTTTTTGTTTATTTATTATTATTTTTATTTTTATTTTGACAGTGAAAAGAGAATATAGACCAACGAGAAAGAGTTGAAAGAGTTGGGGTAAAATCTTTCCTTAGTACTTTAACTTTTATGTTTGTCTTATTATGGTCCCTTACCTCTCAAAGTACCTATTAAGGTCCCTTAACACGTAAACCACATCCTACCCAAGTCCTTACTGTCAATTTTTTTTGTTATCTTGGATGAAAAATGATAATGTGGCACGTTATGGGCTGACATGGCAGCTCCTAACTCTATTCCTTGGGTCCACAAAGCCAAGTGGCTTTTTCTTTAATTAAAATGGATAACCATTTTGTATAGAAAGAAAAATTCAAACCCAAAATTACACAAATACATAATTTTACAGAGCGACCGGCAGATTTGAGTGCGAAGGCCTAGTGCATGAACTCCAAATCATCTTCCCTTCGGCCTTTGACCCCAAATGTTCATCCCCTAACCAATTCATGAAGAACGTGGCTGGTGGCTGGGTCGGTCAATCGGAGTTCGCGGCGGCTAGGCCAGTTGGAACCAGTATCGAACGAAGTTAGATGGCGACTAGGTCGGTTGGGACTTGCTCGAAGTTGCTCGGATTTGCGTAGAGTTGCTCAGATTTAGTCGGATTAGAATATTCTAGCGTCGAACGACTGGGTCTGCTCAGATTTGTTGCCTGGCAGCTATCCGGCTTGGATTTGCTTGGAGTTGCTCAAATTTGGTTGGATTTGAATATTCCAGCTTCGAACAGCTGATGGCTATCCAATTGTTTGCAAGAATTTGGGGAAGAAGATAGAGTTTGAATTATTTGTGTTTCAAACTCTCAAAGATTATGTGTTTGTTAGTTTGGGTTTGAATTTTCATTATCATGCAAAAGGGTCATTCATTTTACTTAAACAGAAAGCCGCATGGCTTTTTAGGCTAAGAATGCACCACATCATCATTTTTCGTTCAAAATAATGGCCCAATTGACTTCAGGGACTTGGGTTAGATATGATTTACAAGTTAGGGGTTCTTAATAGGTACTTTGGGAGGTAAAAAATCACAATAGGACAAATGTAAAAGTTAATGGACTGCAGATAGATTTTGCCCCAGAGAGTTGGCAATGGCGGAGCCATGAACCTAGATTTCAATGATCATGTTATCAAGTTGAACTTCCTGTTGCTGAAAAGGATCGGCACAAATATCTTGAGCTCTAGGACTGTACGACAGACAGAGCAGCCAGACGCAGAACAAGTTGCTGTAAGACTACCAAATATCAAGACGACAAAGACGGTAGCGGCCGCTGATCAAAACTCCTTTTTCGGCTCCAGCTGTCACTTGTAAGGTACTTACAGCGACTGCCTCCATCACGCATCAAGCCGGCACTGACGGCCTAAATTTGTTCCTAAGGGAACACTGAAGTGGAACCAAACACCCTATTACCACAAGGTATTATTAAAGTTGGGCTTTTACCCGGAATCATTTTTTTTTCTGTAAATATAAAGTCACAAAAAATTACAGAGATATAAGATTTTATAAAAAAAATTAAAAAATATAAAAAATATAATCATGTAAATTATCTCAAAAAGTTCATATTATAAAATCTTTTCACTTATTAATACTCTAATAACATAAATAAGATGTCATGCTATGAATATATAATATAAAAAATAAGTTCAAAAATCTACAATTTTATAATAAGAAGTTGAAAATATCTCTATCATAAAATAGAACACATGAAACATTATTACCAATGACGGTATCAATGTTATCATCATGTCTTCATCTTCTTCTCTTATCATTTATCATTTGACAAGTAAAACTCATTTGTGCAAACACTTGTATTGTTTTATCGGTATTTTCTTCATTCATATCCATAGTTGCATAAATTTGACAATTAATATTATCAAAGTCATAATAAAGGGAGATCAATCAAGCAACAAAGAAAGCCTGAGGGAAAAAAAATAGATAATTTGTATTTTATTTTTCAGTTCTCTTTATTAATTTTTTTGTTTTAATTCTAAATAGTTAGAGTTTAGTTGTATAAAAATTGGGTTGGGCAATAAATTTATATATCTTTGACTTACTATAATTTTTAGCACAATTTTAACAAACCATAATAATGTGTAAATGTAAAATTGTAAAGTTTCTAAATTTTCAAGGCTAAAGTTAAGACTTTACTTGTTTCCACCTACATATAAATTTTTACTAAAACTTGAGATGTTTTTTATTTCCAAAATTATAGAAACATAAATTGTTAAGCCTCAACTTCAGATTTTAATAACCATTCCCCAAGATTTGATTTATTAGCTACTACTCATGAAAAAATTTCTACCGTAAAATTATCTTGGTTACTTCCGGTAAGATCCCCCTCTCACGTGTTGTGTTGCTTGAAAGGTCATCTCTCTGGGTTAAATATTTGTATTGCACTACGTTTTTGGAAGCTTCCCTTCCCTACCCTACCTAAGTTTTAGTATCTCCTCGCACCAACTTATGTATTTCCTTCGTTTGATTGATGAGACATGCAACCAGCTTCAGGAATTGTACATATTTCTTTTTTGTTACGTACCAAACTTAATTCTATTTCTGTCAAGTGCAACACTCGGGCTCTCCTCTCCTCTGTCATTTCTCCGCTCTAAATCCAGCATATTATGAACCTCCTTCATATGCACAAAAAAAAAAAAAAAACCGTTTTCATTGTTGGATCATTTACTTATTTATTTAAATTTATAAGACTGTTTGAGTGCTAAAAAAGTAGAATTCCTTGGACAAAGTTTTGTAGATATCAATGCGCCTATATATAGGCGGAGATGCTGTCATTTCCTGTAAAATTTAAAAATGCATAGAAATTAGACACTAACTTAGTTATTTCATCAAAAGTTATAGACTAGTTGTAAAATTCTATCCCCTAATATGATGAAAGAATATAAAAATGAAAGGCAGTGAAGAATGCGGTAGGTAGATGAGGATCCCATGCATAATTATCCACCATCACCTCTCGAGCCAGTATTCTAGTTTTTTCATGCCACTATAGATACTTCTAGCCTTAATGTTACCTACGTTACATGTACTCGCGAGTTTGTTACGAAGACAGACCTTCAAGCTTTTTCTCTCTTTAGTGAGTTACATTAGTATATCCTTAATCACGGAGGATGCATCTTCTCAACTCCTTCAAATTGCATGTTCTTTTCCCCATTCTTTGATGTGGGTGTTCCATTCAC
The DNA here is from genome assembly GCA_005392925.1 of Aquilaria sinensis. Classification (NCBI taxonomy): domain Eukaryota; kingdom Viridiplantae; phylum Streptophyta; class Magnoliopsida; order Malvales; family Thymelaeaceae; genus Aquilaria; species Aquilaria sinensis. The sequence continues at coordinate 73,729 of SMDT01000346.1, read as the reverse complement.
CAATCCCTTTCACTTGGATTTGTTCGACGGAATAGAACCTCATATAGTCATATGGGCCAAAATCAGCCCATTCTAGAATTCATGGGACGTTTGGGCTCATGTCCACGGAGCATATAATAAATAAAACTTCCTATGAGCGGAGAAAAATTGTATGTGTGTGTGTGTGTGTGTATAAGTGACATATAAAACTTAAAGCTGCTGGTAAGAGAATATGTATGTAGAAAAACAAGCATATTTTATGTAATTTCCAGGAGTATCATAAGTATATTTATTTGGTAGGTACCAAATCTGTCTGTGGATACTGTTTAGTTTGTTTTGTTTAACAATTCCTGTTTCAAAACATTATGATTTCGACAGTTGAAGCTTATTAGGTACCTGATATGTATTGTTTTTCATAACACTGCATCCTTATTAAGCATTCGGCATCTTTGATCCGAACAATATTCCGCTCTTTATATATATATTGATCTTTAGAATTTCATGTGATAATTTTCAATTGACAACAGTTAACATTATAATAAGACGACGTTTGAAATTTTAATCAGTCGCGAATTATACCTCCATGATTAAGAGCCAACCCAACCATGTCCATATGTGCGATGATTGCAGGAGAGCAAATTAGAAAGATTGACCCTTCTCTTGTGTGTTGTACAATAGTTTGTTGTACACATATCTGGTGTTGTAGGCGTGGGGGCAATCATATACACGCTCACAAATACATGTTAAATCTCATGTTGGAAAGCACAAAAAAAACACCTTCTCAATCTCATATAGAATATATGATTTTTTTTATATATGTTAGGGAATGAGGAAATATCCTTTTTTTTCAAAAAATCGGAAGGCACCTGAACCAATATTATAGCATTATATGATGGAATGAGAAGGTTGAGGTTTAAATCTTTTATCTTTTTTATATCTCTTTGGTTTCTTAACCACTAAACCAAATTAAACAGCTGGGATAGAACATATGATTTTAAATATACTAATTATTAATATATAAAGGAGTACACTTTTGCGGAAGGATTTTATTTTTTCTTACTTTTCAATCTCATATAGAACATATGATTTCAAATCTACTAATTAAAACTATTTATCAAATGCATTTCAATCTAATATACCCTTCCACATAGATGTACCAAATATAGTAAATTTAAATTTGAAAAAGTTACTTATGTCTTTCCGTTTATTATTATCAATTGAAATCTTACCAAATAAAACAAATTTATTATTATTATTATTATTTTGAAAAGTTACATGTTCCTTTCCATCTACATGTTAAGAAGGGAAAGTTACAAAAACTTTTTTGACATTTGGCTTAACCTACATTTGACTTATCTATTTTAGAAGACCTACATTTAGCCCTTGGAATAGTCAAATCAGTTAAATTCACTGCTATGCAAGTGAACTAAATGCCATGATTGCTCAATAAGATTCACAAATTGTACAAATCAATCACAATATTTATTTCATACTACCTCAATCTATTTTCTCTAAATATATGATATATTTCTAATAAATTTTAGATTTCTAAATAATCTCTATCTTTATGAATTTACTAATAATTTATATTTCTATAATATATTTCCATATTTATAGACTACTAGCTTATACTTGTGATTAATATTATTATTTACTTGTTTAACATTTTATTCATTTTTCAATTAGTTCAAATAAAGAAGTATCATATTTTAGGACAAATATATTTTATCTAATATCATTTTATTTTGAAAACTAATGTGCACCATATGAAAGAAATCTATACATTCTATAATTTTTTAGCAGCGCATACTATAAATAATATATTAATTAAGCACATCATTAATTATTTACCATTATATCATTAAATAAGTACATTTTTGGCCAAATGGTAATTAATGTTTTGTAACTTGCTAGCCTACCCAATGAAAAAATTAATGAGTTATACTTATTTTTTACAAAAAATAAAAATAAAAGTAAAAAAATTATTCCCTCTACGTCCCACTTTTTTTGCTCAATTTGACTTTTTTGACTAGTTTGACTTGAATTTATTTAGATTATTGTTTGTTAGAAAAAATAAAAAAATATATTTAGAAACTATAGGTCTTGATTTATTATTCATATATAAAAATTCCTCATTTATATGCTAAAATTTTGAAAAAAAAATTATAAATTAATTGCTGAAAAGTGAATGGTGCAAAGAATTTGAGACAAAGGAAGTATTAAATATATTACTTCAACAAATGCGAATTTATTTGTGCATTCAATGATTATATTACGCATTTATTATTTTTCTAACTACAATTTTATTGTGTATTCAATAAATTTGAGGTATTTGCTCCTTTTGGAAAATCTCAAGCAGGTTCCTAGTTCGAGTCATAAACTAGATCATTAGGAAGCTATCATCAGCCATTTTGGCATAAGATTGAAATGTTGAGTGAAAATTCATGGTGGATATTTATTTTTCAAAGGACAAGAAAGGTTTCCAAAATTAAATATGTGCATGTACACAAGAAAGTTTTCCAAAACTAAATATGTGCATGTACACAAATACTTTCTTGAGAGGACAAGAAAGTTTTCCAAAATTAAATTTATATTTGTGCTTTATTTAATTTTTTTGTTTAATCAATATGTTAATCACTTTCTTTGTACAAATATAAATTTGTGCACATGCACATATTTCTTTCTAAAGATTTTCGTTGAATGTAATTTGGCCACCAAATTAACATATATGCAAAGCAGCAACCTCAAATAGGTTAAAGCATGATTGCTAATATTTATATTATACAATTGGTGGAACAAGGTTGCAAAAGAGGGCCAAAACCACAATTTACACTTTTTCAAGAAAAAGAACAAAAATTTCCAAGAAAATTGAAAAATATATAAATAAATAAACATTCACCATAAATTTCCATTCAACATTCTAATTCTATACCCATAAGGCTCATTATGGCTTCTCTGATGATCCGGTTTATGGCTCCAATTAGGGGCCTGCTTGAGGTCTTCCAGAGGGGATAAAAGTCTTAAACTTATTGAATATACAACTAAATAGTAACTAAAAAAATAATAAATGTTTAATACATTTATTGAATGCATACCTAAAATTCACATTTATTGAAGTCATATATTTTAAGATTTTTTTACTTTTAAATTTTTTGTTAAAAATAAGTGTAACTTATTAATTTTTTCATTGGATAGGCTAAAAAGTTACAAAACATTAATTACTGTTTGGTTAAAAAATATACTTAATTAATAATTTAATGAATAATGATACATAATTAATGATGTACTTAATTAATATATTATTTATATTATGCAATGCTAAAAAATTGTAGAATGTGTAGATTTCTTTCATATGGTGAAAATTAGTTTTCAAAATAAAATGAGATTAGCTAAAATATATTTGTCCTAAAAGATGATACTTCTCTATTTGAACTAATTGAAAAATGAATAAAATGTTAAACAAGTAAATATTAATATTAATCACAAGCATAAACTATTGGTTTATAAATATGGAAATATATTATAGATCTAGAAATTATTAGTAAATTTATAAATATATAAATTATTTAGAAATATAAAATTTATCATAGATATATTATATATTTAAAAAAATGAATTTGATGTGATATGAAATAAATATTGTGGTTGATTTGCATAATTTACAATTCTTATTGGACAATCATAACATTTTACCCATTTACATAGTAGTGGATTTGACTAATGGGATTATTTCATAGAACAAAGTATAGATTTTCTAATACAAATGGGGTAAGAGTATATTAGGCCAAAAATCTTATGTTTTTGTAACTTTCCCTATTAAAAATTTACCCACCTACTGTTAATATATTAAGGAAGAGCATTTCAAATAAGGTCTTTTCCTTGCCTGATAAACTAAACACGTGTTTTTTGTGTTTGTTGTTGGGCAGACCAAGTTCGAATGTCAAAATTTTTAAAATTAATTAATTTTTACCCTTTTAAATCCATTATTGAGTTTTAGTAGAATTATTGAAACGATGAGGAAGCTCCAGAAAATGTTGTGCGGTGCCGTTGTATGGTTTCGGGAAATGTTTAGACTTCGAAGTCCCCAATATTTTGTAAGTACCAATTGATTATCAAATCCAATTTGTGGAAAGAATATCACAGTCACAGCTATTACTGATTTCAATTTAATTTTTTTCAAAGATAAAACTCATTATCAAATGCATTTCGATCAAATATACTCTTCCATGCAGATTTACCAAATAAAGTAAATTATTTTTAGAAATGTTAATTATATCTTTCCATTTGTGATTATCAATTCAATTCTTACTAAATAAAAGAAGTTTAGCTAATTCATTTTAACTTAAGTTGACTAATTTATTTTTACTTTTATATATTTTTTCGCTTGAAACTAATTTCATTTAAAAGCTAATATTATATAGATGCAATAATCTATTTGAAAGTAAATTTTCATGATATTGTTATTTTTATAATTTTTTCTTTTTTTACCATCTTAAACTAGAAAAATTCATAAAAATTTAATTAGTAAGATTAGAAAAATTGTATTTTTCAATAGATTATTGCAGCTACATAATATTGACTTTAAATTAAAATTAATTCTAAGTTAAAAAGATGTAAGCATAAAAAAAAATTATTTTAAAGTCAATTGACTTAAATTAAAATAAATTTGATGTTAATTTTGGAAAAAGCTACTTGTTCTTTATAATACCAATATACTATTAATATATAAAACATGAGCATTTCAAAGGAGGATTTTGTTTTTTCTTAATGTGTTTCATTTCACCTGAGGTATTGACAAATGGTTTTTTTTTTTTGTTACCGAGTAATATAGTGTCGGATTTTTCATATCGACCAATTTTACCCTGTTAATGCATTTACCAAGCTTCGTTAGAATTATTGAGATGGATTTATTTTCAAGTAAAACTAATTATTAGATGCATTTCAATCTAATATACTCTTTTACCTGGAAATACTGGCATTGGGAAGTTTGTAGAATTGTGACAATGCCAAGGATCAGAGATGAGAGCGAAAGAAGGGTGGATCAAGAGAATCAGTGTTGAAATGTGAATTGATAGATTTGATTGGGGGCTTAAGGACTAGGATTCTATTTGACTTCCCCTCTTTGGATGTTGGGGCTTGTGGCTATTGGGACTAAAGCTTGTATATTGGTGTCTGTATGGACCATTTGGATCTTTAAGATTATGGAAGTTTTATTTGGGGTTTTAGGTTCAGGAGGTAGATGTTATGTTTATTGGATATGTGCTGTGGCGGTTTATAGTTTTAGGAAATTAGGGGTTGTTTATTTAAGACTAACGCGTTAATGCAACTGAATTATTTGTAGATTTGAGGCGGGTTAAAGATGGGTTAAGAAGACCTATAGGTCAGATCTGAAAATAAGACATTGATTTGGTTTTATTACGTCCATTTGCCTTGCTCAAACTAGATTCTCCATGTTGTTTCTTCTTTCTCCTCTCGTGCTTAGACATATTTGGGTCACTTGCCCATTTGAATTGCTCTGCTTTGACACAAACCAACCAACAACCTAATGAAGCCTTCAACACCAATGTGATTCCCTCCTTGTTCCCAGTGTTCTGGCATTGGCTCAGCCTAAATTGGCAAAAATTAATAAATAAGTAAGTCTCAATGTCCGCTAAACATCGATGCTAATAATTGATTTTGTCAAGTAGGGGTTTCTTGAAGAGCCTTTAGATTAAATTTGAAGTTGTCGGTGATATAATCAGGAAAGTATGAGGATAAAGCACCTCCTCAAATTTGATTACTTTCCATCATGAGGCAAAGTTGCTCGATGTTATCTCTTAATGTTGTCATAGGGACAACAATAATAGCAGCTCAACTAATTCAGTTCCGGTGATGATGTCCCAACAAGAGAAGAGAAAAAAGATATAAAGGACCGAGCTTAAATAGAAATAAATGAATGTAAATAAAAACAAATCAATGTCCTATCTCAAACCCCACCCATCAGTCATCTTGACCCACCTTTAACCCACCGTGAATAATTCAGTTCCATTAAAACAATTAATTTTAAAAGAACTACTACTTAAGTTTTCAAGTTGGCAATTGAATGCCAAATGGAATTAAGAGGCACTTGAGTCATGTGGGCTACGCTTGGAATTGTACAAGAAACAAGAAAATAATTAATCATACTTGTTGATTTGAATATATATATATATATATTAACCATTAATTCCTGCATGTTCATCTTCCTTGGGACTTAAATCTGTTCACTAATATTCTTACGCATACATGTACATGAGATCGATATTTATGCACACGAATATAAGTATATGAACCACTGCCTACTTTTTTTTTCCCTATATTCTGTAAAAAAAATATTAAAAAAATAAAAGACGTCATACGAAAATACTATTTTATCTATTTCAATATATGTGGTTATCCTACCCGGCTCAATGTAAATTAGTAGGGATCTAATATAGTTACCAGGGAGGGAGCTATTACACAAATAAAAAAAGGTATATTTGTGGTTAGTAGATGCTCCACGAAGTTTGACTGCTTTTTATTGAAGTTATTAGATTGATCAGCAACTTGGTCAGAGCTTCAACTCTAGACTTCAGAGTGGTATTATATTTGTTTATTTTTCAAATGTCTTGAGTTCATGAACTTAGTACAAGTTTTAAGCGTAGTTCAGTCAATTCGGTACATCTAGTTATATTCATCTTGCGCTACGCATGTATGTGCTTTTCTTTTTCTTTTCCTAATTTATATCAAAGAAATGAAGCAGCTTATTAATCTTGTTAGTTTCTTGGTTTATTAGAAGCAGCTTATTAATCTTGTTAATTCCTATACTTCCTTGATTATGACTTATTTGTAGGAAATACTATTATAAAGGCTAATGCAACTCATATATTCAGTTTTAGTTGTCAAGTAAATTTATTTTAAGGAAAATACAAAAGTTCGATTTCACTTAAAGTTCAAGAAAGTGTTCCCTATAATAATTGCTCCGACAGGTAATTAAGTGTTACTATAATGCATATATATTCCCTAAGCAGAGACAAACCTAGCTGTAGCTAGCATCATTTGTTGTAAAAGATAACGAAATTTGACTGAATATTATATATAAGCTTGATTAATTAGAAACAAAAATGGAATTAGACCCCACCTTGTTCTTCCAGGTGTCTTAGTTACATTTGATCTAGCTATTGTAATTATATATATCCGAAGCAACTCCACTGTTTTGGGAGCTCTTAATATAGGCATTAGCCTAACACCACCCTATAACCTTGTTTGTTCGTTAGTGCTTTGTATATTTAATCCCTAATTTGATTATTAATTAGCTCTTAAGTCCCAAGCATAAATCTTGATTAAGTAAAACAGCTCACGTGTGCATGCCAGATCCATAACCTTGATGGTGATCAATGTGACTTACATCGTACGGATTTGGTATAATACGTGCTTGATGTATTTAGGGTGTCCGAATGTATTTTTGTTCATACTGAGGAAAATAGTTAACTTTAGAGTTTTTTTTTTTTTTGTGTGGAAGTCATTTTTTTTCTAATTGAGTTAAACCTTGATCTAGTTTGGTAGAATAATTCATTTTGTTAGCCCAGGCAGTAATAATATTATTAGGAACATTAACACAATTATTCAAATACATAAGGCTTAAATCCTAAAATGATCCTTCGCCTTTTACAAAAATATGCCAACCAGACCAGTTCATCAAACTTTTCTTCCTCTCTATTCATCCATTGAAAGTGTAACATTCAAAACTGAGATCATTAGGCCATTAAGTGCATTAATTGAGAAAAATTCAAAAACTATGGACCAAAAAGGTAATTTCACTAATCTAATAACTCACAAAGAGCAGTATAGAAATAATACTGCTAATGCAGTTAAGGCACCTAGGCACAATTTTGAAAGTTGGATTAATTTCTGGATGGACACAAAGAAAATTAAAGTTCAATGGGCTACTGCCTAATGGTTATATTTGTGGAAGTTCAATGGCCATTCTTGGATTTAAGCCTATCCAAAAATAAAATTCTGGTTGCAAAATTTCCTTAACAAAATATCAAGATTGTGCGTGGAAGTACGATATCAAGAATAGTACTGATAATGGTAATAATTAAGGTGCTGCATGTACACATACACGCACACACAAAATTCACTTCAAACATACAAAACCCTTAGTTCTTTTACAAAGTTATCAACTTAGTTATAAGAAAAAAAAGGTTTCTTCTCATGTACACATGACCCAACTTTTTCAAATAATATACTATATCGAGTCATAGAAAGATTAAAATAAATAAATAAATTATGTTGTGAAAGCCGGTCTTGCCTTTCATTGCATGAGACATTAGTTAACCTAAACCATAAACATTTTTTTTTTACTTAGAATATTCTATGTTTTTTAGGACTAAGGGAAGGGGAAATGATGTCTCAAACTCAGGTGGCAAGTGTGAGACAGCAACTCCCTATAACTCCACGTTTAATCTATTTCTTTTCATTATCCGAGTAAAAGCATAAGAAAATTTTCACTACTTAATTTAACTATATATATCTAGCTACTTGGCTCACTAGCTTTCAAATGCAAGAATATATAGATGCAAAAAATATATAATCTAACCAATCATGTGATATAGTGATTCTCATACCAAAAAAACGACAATCACATCGTAGCCATTAATCTATGTATGATCTAACACATGTATGAACCAACACTTATATTCGAGCTCAAAATCAGATAACCCATTAAGCAACATATGTTACTCCTCCCCTAAAGGAGGATTTTCCTTTACCACCGATACCATTAAGAACATTTCAAATTTTTGAAGAGCATAATGCTAACAATAATCTTAATAATATGAAAGCCCTTATTTCAAGGGCAAATGAACGTAGAACTTGGCTCAGTAGGGGACACTTTCTTAAGTCAGACACAGACGCAGAACGAATAATTATTATTTTTTTTCTTTGTTAATTCCAATAGGAGAAATAAAAGAGAGATGAGTCACTTTGCGCGCCTCACCTGCTCCACGGCACCCGCAGAACTTTCCACGCACATTCCCAGGCCGTTAATTAAGCAATCTATGTCACTCTTCTTTTTTTTTTTTGGTCTAACAAACTCCACAATTTGCATTAAAGAAACATTATTTCAATCAAACCAATCACAAGAAAAAGACTTCAAACATTTATTGCAAAATTTGGTCAGTAAAGCTCTTTTCTGTCTTGTTCTGATATAAAACTGTGTCTTTCTAGTTATCTTTTTTGCTCATAAGAAGAGAACTTCTGAAAGGGAATTGGTAAACTTATTGGCATTCTATTATTTTACCTGTAACTGTGGACCGCTCGGTCAGGTCAGGTGGATCTCCTAGCAATTCAGGGAGTCTCTTGAATGAAGGGTTGAGATCCATCCATGAACTTTTCATGGCATATGCAAAGACAAATACCAGAAGGCATCGAGTCACTGTTAGGCCTGTGAAAAAGATCAAGTCTTGTCTCATAGTGGGTTAAAAATATATTCTAATCAGAGAAGGCAAATAATGGAGGATAGGATATATCCAAGTGTTAAAACTTAAACAGTAGCCTATCTATTTGGTTTCCGAGGGCGGGGCTCTGTCCGTGGCTCAATGGTCTTGGGTTGGGGCGGAGCTCAATGTGTTGGAATTGGTTGACCTGAAACAGTTGATGCACAGTGCCTGCCAAGAAATTATGAGCTGCAGTTGATCATTCCAAACCAATCACCAAGTCATTTGGAATCAACAGTGATGTATGCATCAAGATTTGGCCTTCTAGATTAGGACTTAAATTATAGGGTGACTCATTTAGAAGTTACAGGCATAACAAGAATATAATCTAGGACAGATCTAATGGTGAGAAAAGAATAAGGGTATTAGGACTCAACATGTCTGGCATTTCCATTAGCATTAGATAAGGGAAAGATCTTCAGACAATTGCGATTATGAAATCTATTAGGTTTTTATGGTGATCAATGATGCAGTGCAGATTGTGTCCTGATCCTAAGTCGGTCAGACAGATGCTTTTTGATGTCATTTTGATCCTCCCAAATCTATATAAAGTCCCTGTTTTCTTAAAAAATGGCAGGATTCGGCCTCGTGCTTCTTCAGCCTTCATCAATGAAAAGGGTCCCGTCCAATTGAGATTGCAAGGAAGATGTAAACAAAAGCAATTTTTTTTTTCAGGGTGTGATTGAGCGTTGACAATATGATGAATGAGCAGTTCTAGACACAATGACTTTAAACTATTCCATTTAATCTCCAACTACCTGCAAGCCTTCACAATATCTATAAACAAAGAATGCAGAAAATGATAGTTATTTCCTCGACAGTTGTAACATGTAAAGCCTTGCCTGCCTATTTAAGAAGATCTTCCCAGGCCCTGATCTGATGCATCATACATATTCCAAAACTTGGCATCGCCAGCACTTTTCTTCTCTATTCTAAAACCATTAGAGGCTTCTTATTCCACTTTGTGGACAGAAATCTCTCTCCTCTCCTTTTTATTATTGATCAGAAATCTCTCTCCTGTCCATTCCTGCAGAATAAAACCACTGTCCTCTCTTGAACCCAAATATTCCTCTCTTGAAGTTGGCATTTATAGCTTAAACAAAATGTGGGAGTTGTGCATTGCTGCTCTGGTTATTGCCTACATCACACATTTCGTTTACAAATGGAGGAATCCTAGATGCAATGGCAAGCTCCCGCCGGGCTCTATGGGGCTCCCACTTCTCGGTGAGACCCTTCAGTTTTTCACTCCAAACACTTCTTCTGATGTCCCTCCCTTTGTCAAAGAGAGGATGAATAGGTACGTTTCCCTGGCTAATGAAACCAGGTTTATAACCATGCACACATATGTATATGTTGTGTGGTTTCCGTGAAGTTATTTAATCTCCACAAAGTGTTCACCTTCAGGTATGGGCCAATATTCAAGACTAGTTTGGTAGGGAGGCCGGTGGTAGTATCGACAGACTCAGATCTCAATCATTTCATTTTTCAGCAAGAAGGGCAGCTGTTCCAGAGCTGGTATCCTGATACATTCACAGAAATATTTGGGAGGCAGAACGTTGGGTCATTACATGGTTTCATGTACAAATACCTGAAGAACATGGTGCTAAGTCTCTTTGGCCCGGAGAGTCTTAAGAAGATGATGCCTGAAGTAGAGCATACAGCTTGCAGAAGGTTGCAACAATGGTCAAGTGAGGGGACTGTAGAAGTAAAAGAAGCAACTGCTAGTGTAATTCGCATGATGAAATCATTTTTTTTTTTTTTGAAATTTTGAGCATCCTTCTAAACATTCTAACAATACCATGTTGGTTTTTGCAGATGATTTTTTATCTGACAGCCAAAAAATTGATCAGTTATGATCAAGAGAACTCATCAGAGAACCTGAGGGAAAACTTTGTTGCATTCATCCAGGGGTTAATCTCCTTCCCCTTGGACCTTCCAGGGACAGCTTATCATAAATGTCTACAGGTACTTCAACAATCTTCTATGGCTGCTTGAATTATCGTACATACAATTATATTTTACTCATTTTAGGTTATTTCTAAAAGTTAGCATGTACTGAGGAAATGTTAGCTTTATGTGACTAATTCTCAACCCTACAATGTTTAACAAGGGTCGGAAAAGGGCAATGGGGATGCTGAAGAACCTGATACAGGAAAGGCGTGCGAAGCCCAGGAAACACCAGGCTGACTTCTTTGATTATGTTCTTCAAGAGCTCAAGAAGGAGGGCACAATCCTAACAGAGGCAATTGCACTGGATTTGATGTTTGTGCTACTCTTTGCTAGCTTTGAAACAACTTCATTGGCTCTAACTTTGGCTATTAAATTCCTGTCTGACCATCCATTGGTGCTGAAGCAGTTAACGGTACGTGAAGCCCTTCCAATTCAATCAACAAAGCAGATTGGAACCACAGCATCACATAGTTTTCATAGCGAAACCCCACTGACATATATCTACACTCTCACAGGAAGAGCATGAAGCAATTATAAGAAACCGGGAAACCACCGGCTCTGGACTAACATGGCAAGAGTACAAATCAATGACATTTACTTTTCAGGTGAAAAAATTATTCCCTTTTGTATTGACTGTTCATAAGAATGTAATGTTATTTTGTACCATGAACTAACAAGTCCGCTTCACAGTTCATCAATGAAACAGTCAGACTGGCAAACATAGTCCCAGGAATATTCAGGAAAGCACTGAGAGATATCCAATTCAAGGGTATGAACCAGAATATGTTCCACATCTCCAAATTCAAACATATGATGAGATATTTAACATAGAAAATCTGAAATTGCAGGCTATACGATTCCAGCAGGTTGGGCAATAATGGTCTGTCCCCCGGCAGTACACTTGAATCCAGCAAAGTATGAGGATCCCCTTTGCTTTAATCCATGGAGATGGGAGGTAAGCTAAAATGAATGATCTCCTCTTTGACCTGGCAGCAAAAAACTTTCAATCCTGGACTAGAGAAAATAAATAAATAAATAGATAAGTCTTCCAATATGTTGTTCTAATCCACAGGGTATTGAACTAAATGGTGCTTCTAAGAATTTCATGGCATTTGGTGGGGGGCCGAGATTTTGCGTAGGAACTGATTTCACAAAGATGCAGATGGCTGTATTCCTGCACTGCTTGGTAACAAGATACAGGTAGGAGAATAGCACTAGGCTTTCCCCTTTATATGCATAAAAGAGAACAATCTAACACTAAGAATATCCCAGGTGGCTAGTTATCGAAGGGGGAGACATACTCCGAACACCTGGATTACAATTTCCAAATGGTTTTCACATTCAACTAATGGAGAACACAAGGATCAACAAAGCTACATAGTCACCAGAGATGGAAAACAAGACATTTTGGAAGAACAGATCGGAGATTCAAAAGCAACCATAGTATCACAACTCAATGTTCTGTTTTTTTCTACTGAAGGGAGGGTAGCAACCTCCTCCTACAGTTGTACAGAAGTCCAGAAAAAAAGGAGCTATTAGTTCCATCACTCCTTAGAAGGGTCACAGTTTTGGCAAAGGAGTTATACAAAATTTTGTATTCTCTCAATATATTTGGAAGAGTGAGAGAAAAGGTGTTCTACTTGTTACTTTGATTGTAAAGATACCTAGTTTCATCTTTCTCATCTCTTTTCTTCTGGCACATTAACATGCCAAATGCTAGCACCGCTGTTAGAAATTTGCATACAAGAACTTAAGTTTGAGTGTGCATGACAAGACACAATCTCCAAATGGAACAGATCCATTCCCCTTATACATAAGTAGTTATCCAGCTTTAACCTGACTCTCTGTCATCGCGCAACTAATGCTTGTATTTCAAATCTGTTTTGCTGTTTCCCAAGAAGTCATCTCCAATGATCGAACTGGTTCCCCCTATCATTCCTGTGTTGATGATGCCCAACATGATTTATATCTTTCCTGACAATTTTGGATCGCCTATGCTTGTGTTTTTCCTTGTGAACTTGATGAAGATAACGATAGTACTCAGTGTCCTTCCCAATATAATTATGTCTATGGCCATGGTGAGTGTTACCTCCTCTCTTGTGACGTGAATGGTGTTTATGGTGTCTGGTTTCCTTCTCATCATTTTTCTTATGATGATGCATGTGGGGATGATTGATGATTCTGTGCCTCCTGGCATCTCTTACCCCTACATTCTCTGCCCAAAAATGATCTTCCCACCAGTCATAAAGAGGGTCAAAGAGTCCTTTCTCATGTAAAAGCCACAATAGCACGAGCACTGCAGTTAAGAGCAGGATAATGTTTACTCTTGCTATTACCACAAGACCATAGATATGGTGCTAAAATTGCAGGAGTTCAATAGATCTACCAGTAGGAAAGATGGCCAAAAGTAGACCAAAGAGCACGACCCAACTCATGCATATATACTGAATGTGGCAGCTGAAGTCGAAAAACCCAGAACATTTACTTCTGTTCATAGTAAGAAACATGCAATATCAGTATACAAAAACACTCAAAAACTGCTTGATGCATTCTGCTCCAACATGGAAATGCCAAAAAATGCTCAATGCCTGTGTATATTTCTGACCTGCTGAATAAACATGCCAAGAAATGCAACAATGTATATGAAATCAGTGGTAGATAAAATGTTACTCACTTTCACGAGGGGATGAGTACATAAAATATAAAATGGGCAATTAAGTCATGAAAAAGCATGCAGTGTATCTTCCTTTGTGGAACAAGTACCTGCAAGTTCTTCCAGTGATGAAGTCTGCCAGACCTTTCCATAGCTTTTTCCAGAAGTGCTCAATAGACTCAAAGAAACCATTTATGGTTGTCTTTGGAGGTTGAAATGGAATGACCTGAAAAGAGCTCATGATATCAGCAGATAAGCACATCATAAAAATTGATTGGAAGAAGTGGAAGCATCATACCCATTGTATTTAATATGGCGTGGTTAGCACACTACAAGCTGATGTATCAATTGGGTAAAAATGAATTACCAAAAGAAGATAGAAATACCACTACTGTTGGACCTTAATTTGCGTTAAGTCTTATTGTATCTTCCTCATTATCCCTTTTAGTTTAAGAAAAGAATAAAAGCAATTGAATAAAAGGTTAGCAGTTCTTTACATTGGAAAAAGCATCTATTCTTCAGTTTCCCTAGGTGATAAGATGGATGCATGAAAATTTCAGTGGATCAGGATAGATTCTTAATCTAAGGAACTTCATGCATGAAATAGTATACATGTACGGTAATTTGGGACTACACACACCTGAGTTCCATTGTCAAGAAGGGTTGCTGTTGTACTAAACTGGCACTCAGCTCTATCAACTTCATTAAACTCAGAATCTTTTAGTATAGCTGCATTCAGAATAAAAAAAAGAAGCAAGAGCTTTTTGCTGAATTTTTATGCTCATAAATTTCTGGAGAAGTATACTGAGTTCTCTGAGTTGAATTATCCATCTTACCAGCGCAAATGTATTTTGCAGCTCGATCACTTGTTGAATGAATTCTGAAAGATCGAGTTACAGTCTCTTTGGGCTTCATAATGAAGAATTGCTCCTGCAGCAGTCTCAGTTTTTATATCCATTTATCCCTCATGAGAAACAAACCAACATCAACAAGAACAAAAGTGAACAAATTCAGAAAAGACTAGCAAGAAAAATACCTCCATGATCCCAACACCAGTTGAGCAGTTAAACTGCAGTACAAAATTCATCACTTAGATTAAACATTATATGTTTCCACTTGTGAACCTACAGTGGTGAGTAAAGTCTAAATAGTGCACAAAGATTAACTTATCCCTTCAGCCTGTAATCATCACCTTTTTGTGTGTATTGCCTTCAGGCTTTAACCTAAGACTTGGCAATAGGATTATTTTTACGTTTACAGTGTTTCTTTTATGACCAACAGGACATAGTACAAAAAATTAGTTGCCACCTTCTTCCTCTAGAATTCTTTGTAAAGCTAAAAACATGGAATTTAACCTTTTTTTTGTTTTTGTTTTTGTGTGTTGTAGGATTATTAAGAACAATGGAAACACCAACGAAGTTAAACCAAGAAGATTTGGTTGATTAAATGTGAAATTACCATTAAAGCTGCGAAAAATATGTGAAGCAGTGAAGTTGCAATTTTGTGTCCAAATGAATTGCATACATGCATGCAAAATAGGAATAATGAGCAGAAAAACCGGGCTATTACTATATTATTTGAGTGTACTACGCATCTATAATGGAACATATGGCCACACCTATTCTTAAAAAAGCATTTGGTTCATCTGGATTAGTTGATAATGTCTTGCAATAGTTACACTCTCCCGCAGCAAAGCCACTTAGGGGTTTGACAGAGTAACACAAAGCATGTGTGTGCATGCCCATGGTTCAATGTTTGCTTGGTATTGTCTCATTCTATTTGGCTTTCTCGCATCTATGGAGGCTAGGGGTAAGCAGACCTCTAGGCTTCTGACATACACCAAGGTTATGGTCAGTGGCGTATTCACTGGAGAATGAGCAGTTCAAGGGAAGGAATGAAAAGCAGCTGATGTTTGGTTGGCTATCAGGGTGCACACGTGCACAGTTTGTGATTATGTGCCGTGCATGCATGTGTGTGTGTGTGTGTGGGGGGGGGGCCGGGAGAGAGAGGAATGTATAAGATCCAAAACATGCTAATGTGCGCAACTAACATAAACTAGCAACATAATTGAATTCAAAGAACCAATCCGTCCAGGATATCATACCGTTAAGCTATATGATGCCTCTAATTCACCAGTATTCTGAGCTGTGATTGTAGCAACTCCAGATTGAGTTAAAGCTTCAAACGCTGGGATTGTGACACTACTGATTTTCCCAGGACTCCTGTAAGGAGGATAGAAATTTTGGATTAAGGAACAGAATGACGAATTGGACAATAACAAATCAAAGACATAATCGTACACAACAGTCTACCAAATCAACAGAAAAGGTGACATCAGCAAAGAAAATTTTCTTTTCAAGGGGCTGAAGTGAGGGAAAGAATTCGCAAAAAGTTTCTTTTCATCACCTACGATATGAAAGGGAAATAATTTCTTTGTTCATGAAGAGGACAGTACACTTTAAGAAGTTTCCATTATGGTGTTCCATTATGGTGTTACAAGTTCCATTATTCTCAATTAACCAATTGATTAGCATTGGTAATGAAGTACATAGAAACTGCATCAAGTTTATAAAGAAGCATTTACCTGACAATAACAAATGAGCAAAAAGAAAACTTAGCCATCACAATTGGGCACACTGATGGTAGAAAAACTACCAGTACCTTTGGTAAACATATTCTATGTCGTCGGCAGTTAACTCTATCAAGATATTTGTGTTTAGAACTTCAGTGACACCAATTGAGAATGAATGAGACCCAGCATTCTACACCAAAATTAAAACTATCAGATGGTATCAATCGAGTACATAACTTTAAATTTGTATAACGTAATTCAGAAGCATACAGGATGATGATTTATTCTTTCAAACCTTCCTTGCACACCATAAAGTGGCACTTGCTTCCTGCTGATTCGATTCTGGTCAGCCTGTCAATGACAAAATGAGCTTTTACAAAATTCAAAGCACAAAAAGAAAACCTCCTCGGTTGTAGTATCTGAGAAGCAAGAGTACTGCTGCAAATTCTAAAGAGTTGAATGCAAATTATACATGACTAACTGTGAAAAAACTGCTGGAATGCTCACACTTAAATTGTTTCACTTGCAAATATGTAACAGAATGTGAAAGACTGCTAGAAGACTTAACATGTGGGGATGTTCACTCACTTCCAAGAAGTTCCACAACTGGTTGTGCAAGCAACTCCAAAATGGTGAGGAACAAAAGTTTGGTTGACCATTGAAAGCCTCATAGCTCACTCCAATTTTGTTGCATTCAATACCATCTAGTGTAAACCTCACTCTTTCAAGTAGCATCCACATAGAAAAGTTAGTTCCCAAATTCTGTGGCTGACCAGGCACACCCTTCACATAGAAGGTAAATATTCAGCAACAGAACGTCTGTGTGTTTTGTAGATAATGTAAAAATACATATATATTACTCCTTTTCATTTCTACTTTGGAAAATGTCAAGCAGGCAATTTTCAGGTAATTGTACCAAAATAAAAGTATGGTTAGTACTTTGCAGATCATCATAATGTTCATCCTGAAGATAGCATACCTGCCTTGGGATGACAAGATAAAAATCTTCAAATGTGGGAATATTGGTGTATCCAGCAAAATCTCCAATGAGATTAACCCTTAGAAACTTGTTGTTGGATGTTACAGTTCTATTCTCAGGACCCACAGTCACTTCCTGCCATCAAAATTGAATGTCCCAAATGAAAGATTATCATTGCCAAAATCAAAATGGCTTGTCAACTCCATAGGATAAAAAAAAACCAACATGCTGTAATCAATCATCATGCAAATATTGGTAAACTAAAACAGCCTTACCTGCTCTTAATTAGTTACTGTTAACATCCATTAGAAAGCAGAAAGTTTCTTACCAAAATGGAATGACAGCAGTTTCGAAGTATGGAAGAGCCCATTGTTATTGATTACATAAAATCTTAAAGGTGAGATGGAATTTGAAATTTGAGCAACCAATCATCACAATTGAAAAGGAATTCATTAAAGGGACATTCCAAGTCTCTGATGTTTTCGTACATGCTTATGTTTCGTTATGAGAATTAATTCATTATAAAAAAAATTAGAAGGAAGAAAGAAAATTCAGAAGAAAATATAATCTTAATCCGTTAAAAAAAGGAATTAGATATTACTTAGGTTTGCTGTTTAGGGATGAGCAACAATGTTGACCTGCTTCCAAATTAACATATTAACACCTAACTTATGAACTTGAAGTGCATAAGAAATAACAAGATGGGTAGGTGCATTTGATATTTCATGGAATGCAGTAAATATGATCGCAACGTACTGAAATTTTTGATCCTGTCTTCACCTCAATCCTAACAGTGAATCCTATTGTCCTTTGCCCAATCCCAAAAACATGGAACCTAAATGGTGAAAGAAAAAGTTAGAGGCAAAGGTGGAATCAGTTAGAGGCAAGGTATGAAAAATGGAACTCAATTACACATGAACCTTCATTCCTTACAACTGTACAGGAACATTATTAATATTATAACAGCATGGCCCAAGACAAAGACTTGAAATATCATGGTCTCCATCACGTCAAACTCTTTCAGATCTTATTACAGACTTCCCTCATTTTCCTTGATTTCTCCATCCACCTAAATGTACCATATCATTCTCCAGAACTCAGAAAGTACAGAACTATGAATAATTCATGCATAAGTGTGAGCTCAAAATGTTAGCTTGAACTGTAGTTCACTTGCACGTAAAGGACAATCATGAACAACCAAAATGGAACTCGTTTTTTAATTAAAAAAGCCAAAGATGAAATCAGCATACAACACGAACAAGTTGTTTGGCACCAAATGCATCAACATAAAAAAGTAAAAAAACACAAGGGAAGGAAATAAAACTTGATGTGGCATGGAAAAGGAAAAAAATAAAAAGAAAAGGTGAAAGAAAAAGACCATACCAGTCCCCAGGAAATCGAAGACAATGTGCAGTGTTGGCCTTCCCCTTTAACATTTTATCAACTAATCAATGCAAGATTAAGGGCCACTCAAGCCGAACTTCAAGTATCTTGAAGGGAATTTGCAGAACATAGCACTTACATAGGTTTCCGCATGAGGATGGCATTCTCCGCTGAGGTCCACAGGGACAACACATTGGCTAGCCAAAGAGGACAACGGGGAAAGGAGAGAAACAGCCACATCAAAAAGGATAATCACAACATCTCTTCATTGAAGGACAATTAAGACAGCAAATACAAATATAAGATAACCATGCTTGATAAGCAACAAAAGTAAAAAATGAGTTAAAGCTATCACAGTACTGGTAACTAACGCTATTAGTGAGTCATGGTGGTCCCCTAAATGGTCATGGACGTTCACCAGTTTCATACATATCTACTTATAATGACTACAATCAATTTAAAAAATCATACAAATCATTAAAAATATATTGAAAACCCAAAACAAAAACCTGATGAAGGAATCAAAGAACTAACCTGAGTTTGTTCCATGATGTGACCGTTTTCATCCCGCAACCTACAAATTATGCAGGACAATGAAACTAATCAATAAAGTGTGTAACCTCCATGTCTACAAACATCCTCAGAACTCGCCAATAAAATCCTAACCTAGATACCGAAACTGTTCAGGAGCAAAAGAACAGCAAATTAACAAAGAGATAACATTTTGCTCCACGTCGAGGCTTAAAGTAATGAAATATAACTAGGAGAGCGAAGTCAAGTTATTTGCCTCTCACATATCTTGACCACATCCGCCCCAGCATCTGGCTCACATTTCCTTGTTTTAACATAGAATTCTTCAGGTTTGAAGGGAACATCCTGAAAATTACCTGAGTTTTACCAGCATTCTTCGAAATTCAAAAACAAATATAATCACGTCGCAGAAATTAACAACCCCTCTGCCTACTCGTATATAAGTCAAGTCATAGAGGGCATAAGCAGCGGACTTATTGACAGTGACCACCGGCGGAATCCTCAACGTCCGCATTTGATTGGTCGAGTTCTCCTCAACCTCCACAATTTCCGCCACGATGGAAGCCTCTCCGCCACTCTGGAATAGATGCACCGTAAATCAAACATATGTATCAACAACTGAACTTTCACAGTTACGGTTTGAAAAGAAAAGAATCACAAATGAAGAGAGGAACGATTAGGGAAAGAAGGTTTACAGAACCGCTGGGAACGGCCATGTTGATGAGGATCTTGGCGGTGCAATTGAGGCTGCCCTTTGAGTCCGAACTTTTCTCGCACTTTTCCAGCTTCGACTTGGAGAGGATCTGGACGGCAACGAAGGTTTGGAGTCGAAGAAGATTACAGAAGAAGAAGAAAATGCAGAGAATTGGCGCCATTGTTTTTTGGCTCCTGCTGTTCTGCCTATAGAATTTCAAAGGACGAAGCGAAGAGTGACGCCGAAATTTTCCCCGTAACCGTTTTCGACATGTTCTGGTGGACCGGTGCGATGGTTTTGAAATGGTAAATAGCACCAATGGTCCCAAGCCTTTAAATCTCATTGCATATCAGTCACTAACCTTCATTTTATTTCAAATTGGTCTCAAACTTTAATAATTCATTACATATGAATCCCTAACCCTAGATAGCATAGAAACTTGATTTACAGATAAGAAAAATTGATAGTTCAAATTATCTATTAATTAAGAAAAAAATATGACATAGTTTAAATTTATTGAAAGACAACTACTAATGATGCATTTTACCCGTTTTATAATCCTTAGGTTGTGATTTCATAAACAAAGGGTAACTTGCTTGAAGGCAACACTATCAAAAGTCCAACAATCATTTTAGGCTAATGCTAGGCCCAATTAATACAATACAATTTCTCTAAATCAATCCCTTTAGATCATAATGTGCTCCATAGCAAAATAACTCATCAAAATGTTTATCTTAAAATTTATCCCAACACTTTCGCTTGGTGGTTAAGGGGTTAGAGGGATAGGAGGAGGTCATCGATTCAAACTCATCTCTCCTTAAATTCGAGTACATTTCAGCTCTTATATGTACTTTGGACTAAAGGCAAAAGCTTTGAAGTTGTTATTTAGTATATACTAGAAAATTACTCATGCTTTGATGCCGGTTTTGATCTATCATTTTTGGTATAGTAGAAGGCTGGTTAGACTTGCTAAGTCTAGCTTTAGGAGCTTTATTCTTATCTCTCTCCTTCTGCAACTTCTCTAAACTTGCCCCTCATGCATTGGAGTCTTGGACAAACACCAACTTAGAAGACTACTTCCAAAGCCAAGGTAAAATAGAACAGAAGGTGTGAAGTTCCAGAACTCAAGCTCGGCCAAATGGTCAAGTATTTTTGTTATTTGAGGTCTTAATTTGTACAACTTCTCTACCTTGGCCTTCTATATTTACGGAAAACTTGAAGTACAATTGTAACGACCCAAGTCCAGAACTGGTCAACGAAACACCTGCCAACACCACATGGGCTATTCTTTGGAAAAGGATAAGCGCTAGGTGCTTATGTTCTGGAATTGGAGCCTATATATCCACATAAGACTTCTCACAATTCACCCATGTGGGATATGGGGGTGTTACAAACTCCCTCCCTTATGTACCCAACGTCCCCGTTAGGGTCAATCGGATTACTTGATTCCTCAGACCAAGTAACCTCTCTAATCGGACTACTTAGCGAATCCAGAATCAGTCCCGGTAGACGATGCATTTGCATACCCACTATGCCACACCATCGTGGTCCCAGGTCGGCTCTGATACCATCTGTAACGACTCAAGTTCATAACTGGTCAACAAAACACCTGCCCACACCACATGGGCTATCCTTTGGAAAATGATAAGCGCTAAGTGCTTATGTTCTGAAATTTGCTTCCCACAATTCACCCATGTGGGATATGGGGGTGTTACAAACTCCCCCCCCCCTTTATGTACCCAACGTCCCCGTTGGGGTCAATCAAATTACTGGATTCCTCAGACTAAGTAACCTCTCTAATCGGACTACTTAGCCCCTGGCCAAGTAGCCTCTCGAATTCAGGATCAGCCCCGGTAGACGATGCATGTGCATACCCACTATGCCACACCATCGTGGTCCTGGGTCAGCTCTGATACCATCTGTAATGACCCAAGTCCAGAACTGGTCAACGGAACACCTGCCCACACCACATGGGCTATTCTTTGGAAAATGATAAGCGCTACCCCCATATCCAACATGGGTGAATTGTGAGAAGCCTTATGTGGATATATAGGCTCCAATTCCAGAACATAAGCACCTAGCGCTTATCCTTTTTCAAAGGATAGCTCATGTGGTATGGGCAGATGTTCTGTTGACCAGTTCTGGACTTGGGTCATTACAGATGGTATCAGAGTCGACCCGGGACCACGATGGTGTGGCATAGTGAATATGCACATACGGGGGGAGTTTGTAACACCCCCATATCTTACATGGGTGAATTGTGGGAAGCCTTATGTGGATATATAGGCTCCAATTTCATAACATAAGCACCTAGTGCTTATCCTTTTCTAAAGGATAGCCCATGTGGTGTGGGCAGGTGTTCCGTTGAGCAGTTCTAGACTTGGGTCGTTACAACAATTATACTTTATTTGTACCTAGCCTACAAACCAACATTAAGTGGTGAACAAAAAATTGGTAATTTTCTAAGTTCTTAATAACTTCGGTTACAAAACGTTCACCTTTCTCAAGAGCTAGACGACGCTCATGTAATGTATTCTTTTGTTTTTCCAAACTCACTTAAAGGGGCATCATTGTCTTTGACCTTCAGACAACAATGGTTAATTATTAAATGCCCAAAAAAATTCAGCCAACAATAATGAGAAGCTATATCTTGTTCCTACCTCTTCCCAAATTCTATCTTCCTACTATCAGTTAACACCATGCACCACAACATGTGCCTTTACATGTAAGTCCCTCGAACAAACATAAAGAATGAATTGCAATCATCATCTTGGATAAGTACTGAAGACATTCATATTTAATGTCAAACATACAACCAAATCTACCTCCAGGAGGGCATTGTTCTTCTTCCCCAAATGACTTATAATGCACACTTCCACTAACTTATACTTCAAATTACAGCCAACTATATGTATTGAGGACCACGTTTACAATTACCCTAGTAAACAAAACCTACATATCTTATTACCGTTCCTTTTCTCATCTTCCATATAAGACTATGCCAAATTTGTCAAACATACATATTAATATACAATGGACACTTTCTTTAGCAACTTTTATGAGTGTATTATAACACACATACACCATACATATATGCCAAAGAAAAATAGGGAGGGAAAAATTGAAGAATACATTTTGACTGCACGAATTTAAATGGCATGTCAAGCACTTCAGACAACTAAAGAATTAAGTCAAATTGCAAAGGCTAAAGTACAAAGGACCTTATTTTCTTCTTTTTAAAAAAAAAAAAACTTTGTAGCCTTATTTTCCATATTTCATGATCACTTTCAACCTTCAATTGAATGGAGTCTAAATCTTAATAGCTCAAAATAGTAATAGGATAAGCTGCAACATCTCTTGGCCTTCAAAACAATTGTCATGCACGACTCTTCCAAAATAATAATAATAATAATAATAATAATAATAATAATAATAATAATAAATTAATTAGCCCTATTAAAAGTGTGGATAAGTTGCAGACACTTCTTAGCTTTAAGAAATAATTTAAAATTTTGGTCAACCAAAGAATCAAACTTGCTATTTCATTCATCCAGTTTTTTTCCAATTTAATTTACTAGTTAAACAAAACAAGAACTATCTCACACCCAATCAAGAAACAAACAAATCAAACTCAGAGAAAGCAAAAAAAGCCAAGGCAAAGGCAATAACAGAATGCAATGAAGATCAATCACAAAAAACTAGAAAATATCATACCAGATACAAAACAGAAGTCTCATACAGCAACCATGACAATAGGACACCATAAGGATGGACCTGATTCAAATACCAAATACCAAAAATATTACAAATTCAAATAAAATCAAAATCATGCAACAAAAAAAAATGGCTACATGCCAATTGAAAAAGCAAAATAGCCACTAATGTTCGCACTTCTTTGACTATGTGCATGAAAATTCTAGGCACAAAAATACATAACAATACAGGAACTGAAGAATGCTTCTAGGGTACTGTATGAGGCCTCAAAAGATAATTTTTCTCTATCAATCAATAATAAAAGCCTTCCTGTCGTAACTCTTATTACACTCTACCTAATACAAGCAAAACCTAAGCACCCAACATGAAACAAGTAAAAATCTGGAGAATGAAAACTGTCATTATACCCTTAAAAAAGAACACATCTGTACTTCATAACTCTCTTGTACTTTAATGTTTTATATAGATAGATTCAAGGTTCTACTACATGTTGCCCTCTCGAGCTCTCAACCTCTCACATCACATGGAACAAAGAAAACAACCATAATATCTTCTGACCACATTTTTTTTTTCCTTTTCTGATACAACCAAAGAAGAATAGAGATTAGAGATGAATAAAAATAGTTCATTGTTGATCCGCATTGCAAGTGACCTCCTCAAGGCTTAATGAAAGCATGAGTAACCCATAAAACCAACACAAACACACACACACACACACACACACACACACACAAGTCCAAATCCTTTGCCTCAACTTAGTCCACCACTCACCAAAAAATAACACATGTCCACCAGCTCATTTAATTTTTCTTACACCGATTCATCTCCGTCTCTTTCACCAATCAATAAATGTAGCCTGCCTTTGTCGTATTTCACTTCACCAGGCAGTTGACTGAAGATTTTCAGCGGCTGTGGCTCTCCCTTTCCCAGCAAGCTTCTGAGATATTCACTTGGCTAGATAGGGGGGCTTATAGATCAGTACGACGGTAGAGGCTGAAGGTGGTCGAAATCCTAAAGTCCAAGCTGAATTCAATCCCAAGATTTTTAAGTTCACCAACTTTTCTAGCCATAAATTCAATGCCCAATTTGGGTGTAATTCCTAATTAATCTAGCATTTCCACTTCTATGGCCTGAGAAAGATTGATCATTCTATGAGATCTTAAAAACATGCACTTTCTAGGAGTAGCTAATTCATGTGTGTGTTCTGCAATAAATTTGATAATACGATATTTACCATTAAGCCTTGCACTTACTTTCATAATAGCTAAGCAACCACATCTCGTCTCTGCACAATAGCATTTAACCTAGTTATCTCTCTTATTAGCTACACATACTCCTTGACGAAAGCAACAAAAAATTCTATTCAACCAAATGTTATTACTGTGTTTATGGCCTCTTTCTCTTTTAACACTAAATCCAACTTTTTTAGCATAGTTATTATAAGAGTTACGAGCATACTCTTCAGACTCAAATTCAATTCTAATTTTGGAGTGATCCCTTTCAAAGAACTTACCTCATTTTCCATAAAATCTTTATAGTTAGAATCAACTTGGTTCATATATTCTTCCACTTTAACAATTTGTTCTTGTGAAGATTTTTATAGTTAAAGCACGTCATTTATTTCAAATGAAAACTTTCAATATGGCTGGTTCCCAACATGGATGCTTGATTCTCCACCCTCCATTTGTAACCTTTGCCCAAAAAAAAATCATGAGGCATATTAATTAACTTTTTGTTACAACAAAATTCAGTGATAACTAAACGACAGAATTTGCCTGGCAAAAACCATTATAAAAAATAAAGATGTCAATAGGTCAGATTTGGGTTCGATGAGGGTATTTCCACATCCTACCCGTGACCTTGAACGCTCTCCCTGCATCCTACCTATCACCTATCGGGTGGATAATTTTTACATCCATATCCTACCCATTTTTAAATGAGTTAAGTCAAGTAAAACTCATTCACCCACTACACCTCCACAACCACAATTTTATTGAGTCGTGTTATGTCTAATATTACATTTATTACTATTAAAAATAGTAATTATACCTTATTTATTAAAAAACCCATGCTTGCTTTTTATTCGATATAACTTATCTATTATACTTTTATTTTCATCACATAACTAATACTAATATGTTATACACACATTCACACACATATATATGGGTGGAATGTGGAGCGAGTGAACTCTAAACTCGCATCCTACCCATTTTTAGATGAGTTGAGTCGGGTAAAACTCATCCACCCACTACACCTCCACAACCATAAATTTATTGAGTCATGTTATGTCTAATATTACATTTATTACTGTTAAAAATATTAATTATGCCTTATTTATTAAAGAACCCATGATTGTTTTTTATTCCATATAGAATATATTATACTTTTATTTTCATCATATAACTAATACTAATATGTTTACACACATGCACACACATATATATGGGTTAGATGTGGAGCGGGTGAACTCTAAACTCGCATCCTACTCAAACCTGTCGGCAGGTGAAAAAAAACTACATTCGCCCCAAAGCAAATTAATTGCTAAAAAAACCCAACCTATCAGATCGAATGCAACCGAATGCCTGTCCGATTGGATATCCATTGACACCCCAATCAAAAACCAAAGTATGAAATCACAAGTAGGGGATCGAATTGCAGAAAGACATGTAAGCTTAGCCTAAGTTAATTGCCTAAGGGCTTCAATTTTTGTATTGCTTTCTCTAAAGGCTTAGCCTAAGTTAATTATACAGACACTTGAACAAAAAATGAACCATAATAAACAGGTTCATAGTTCTTACAATAGTGCTGATTGGTGTAAAGGTGTCTTGACCCTTAGGTATTGTCCAAAGAAAACCTGTAGACTAAGAAATCTTACATAAGATAGAAGAATTAATTAAAAAAGAAAAATTTCATATATGAATAAATAAATTATCAATTTATTTTTGTCAACAAGTTAAAATGTCAAGTTGGAGAACATTAGAATTAATCTCTGAAAGATCAAAGGCAACATGATAAATGGCAAGCAATAAGTAAGATTTACACAAAGGAAAATGAGTTTGTCAACTTACTTCATTTACTTACGAGATTTGTTTATATTGGAATCTAATATTTTTGGAAAAAAATGATACAAAGATCTTCTTGTCCAAGTGTAGCTGATGTTTTCTTCAACTTAATGTTTTACATTATAAGTCTAAGCATAAAAGTTATCAATTGCCGAGACACTTTTTAATATAACTCTTGTTCAAATAGTTGAGAATTAGTAGTTTTGCTACACCAGCTATAACATTCAACCACTGGTAAAATAAAGTAAGATTTGTATTTTAAATTCTTCCATGGATTACAATCAAGCATTTTTTCCTCAATTAGATAAACCGAACAACCCTAATTAATAACCTTTGATTATGAACAGTGAATCCACATGGCTTTGGGACATAAATTCTGTAAAATACAATTCATACATATAGTAGACATTTCGATCAATCTCTCCTGGTATTAAAATAGTATTGCAGTGAAATTAAGTCGGGTCAAAAAAGCATGAGAAAAAGAAAAGTTCACCGTGGAAAATATCTTACATGTGCACATGAATGAAACTTTTGTCCCACCAATCATGGAAGAAAAATGCTATGGGGATCCAAATCATCATACCAATCCATTTGCCATTAAAATTTTGCTTGCAGAAAAGTGTAAGAAAAAGTGAAAAAGGTTGTGGCAGGAGAGTATCTGTTAAAAGAGATAGAGATGAAACAACATAACAAAAAATTAAATAAATTAGTGGACACATGTCATTATTTGGTAAGTGGTGGATGGAGTGGTGGACTAAGTTCAGGTAGAGAATTTGCACTCGTACGCATACATTCCCCCACAACCAAACCAATTGTAAAAAATTAATGTTATGACCATAAAGTATTTGTCAACTACATGTCTACTTGCTGTTTATTAATCTTTGTCAACCGCGTAATTGGTAGTTTAACTAGTTCCTTCAGAGTATCTCTCCCTAAATAAGAAACTTAAAAAAAAAAAAACAGAGATCTGCGACATATACCTGTTCACATTTTACAACATCAAAGTGGTTTGGATTTAGAGGTGTTGGCCTAGCCGGAACTTCAAGCCTGTTTCCCTCTGCCGGCTTAGGGTCCGATTTAGAGTCGGACTAAGGCGGTGGATGACCCAATAGCCTTTTATGTAGATCAAGTCCATAAATCTAGAGAAGATTAGCACAAGTTTCTACTTTCGCTAGCTTTTTCAGTAAAAGTCGAAGATTTATTTTCCTAGAAACGGTTGCTATCCCGATGCGTATATCAACTATGCACGACAAATCTACATGCACACATCAAAACATGGATTGGGGAGAACCCTTAGAAAACACAGACCCTAGTAATGCAGATCATGCAAAAAGTCATTGTGAATTGATTAACTAACTAATAATGAACTAATTAATTCACAAAAATTACAAATGCCATCATTATTATCAAAAGCTTTGGTTAATGATAATGCACATGTCTACAGAAAAAATAAGCAGCAATAATAAAAATTGATTAGCTAGCTAGGTTTCAATAAATTATGTATTTATTTAAGGGGAAAAAACACACAACTAATGAAAACAATTACCCTATATGATGATGCTTCTTCGGCCATTGATGAAAAGATGACGATTGTTTTACTTGCTAGTTACTCTACAAGAAAGACAAGTGAAGGGCAAAGTTAAGAAAAAGAAAATTGAACTGAATCCTTGGTGAATTTTAAGGGGATTGTTTTTTTTAAAAAAAAAATTGGTACACAGATTCAATATATTACTATGAAGTCTTTTGGAGAATGTATACTAAGGATTCTCAAAATTAGGCTAGGATTGTTTAGTATTATCAGTAGCAATTTAATGTCAAAATTCTGAAAATGTTATTTAATAATATAACTTTAGTTTCTAATTTTAGTAGTTTAATTTCTATCGTTAATAAATTATCCAAAACTTTATTAATGATACCTTTTTTTTTCTTTAATTGTGAAGTGGATTTCATTCTTATAGAATGCTAATGAATTAAAAGACAGATAATAAGGCAAACTTACCATATCAAACAGATAATACGCGGTATGTGTTTTTTTTTTCCAAGGGATAAATTTGTTTGATTTTTTATCATGTTCACATTTTTGTTCTCCATCAACATGATTTTTTATCACATTGAAAATGACCAGCTTTCCCACAAATATCAAATTTTACTGTTGCTACTATTTTTGAATTCTCTTTCTATTTCTTCACAAAATAAGAAGCATTAAGCTCCTGCCAAATATGATAAATTACTGTTGTTAAGATTGTTTCCTTCTTTTTTTATATGAACCAATGAATCTATTATCTTTAACATTTAGCTCTATGTCAAATTCCAAGCCAAAATATGATCTCTTCTTGACTCAAAACATGACACCAAGAGAACAAGTGATTAACTGACTCATTCTTCTGCATGCACAGCGAGAACCGAAAGCTCTTGAGATACCCCATCAATAAAGTCTATCTTAGGTTGGTAATCTTTTTAGTTGTGTCATCCAGTAATTAGAAAGTATTTTGGACATTAACATTTTATTCCAAACAGTCTTACTCCAATCAACCTTCTCATTATAACTACTTAACATTTTTCATCTTGCACACTCTGAGCCCATTTCAGTAATCTATCTTAGCTTTTAAAACTCAACACCATAACCCAAAATGTTGTAGACACATGTTTCAAGATCCAAGGGTCTTTAGTATTAGCTATGTTTTTAGGATTGGGTGTTCATTGTTTTTAGTTAAATTTTCAAGCTTTGCTTGTTAAAGAAAAAAATAAATCTTGGAGGCCTATTTTTATTCTAAGCATTTTCTCGAAATAATATTTTTATTTAAAGTATATTTAACAAGGAATACACAAAGTTTCATTAACCAAAGTTAGATACCACACATTAGAAAATACCGGCAATAGCCATGATGAAAAAGTCTCTTTGGGTCCAATGAACCATTTTACTAAGTTTAAACTCCAAAATAGATATGAAACTCTCACCCCCCCTCACCCCCTGCACCGCCCCCCAAATAAATAAATAAATAAAATTTAAAAAAAGATTAACATGATTTATTATTGTATCACACTTTTGAACTAGCTAAATTTATTTCTCAAGCAAGTGTAGAAAAATCAATTATCTATAGTACATAAAATCATTTTTGGAACCATATAAAGTGAGGTTGAAAATGAGGTGCCAAGTAATAGATACATAAAATTTGGCTTAAGATGTGTATCAAACTTGATATTTTGTAAGATAAATTATATTTATTCTATAAATTTAATCATATCAAAGCATCATTTCTTATAATTCTTGGAACTGCCACTATCCAAAGGATAGATGGAAGTTAACTTTTTCACTAGATATAATGTGGCAACTGGCATATGCAAGCCTGCGATCAGCTGATGATCAATGACTTAATTGTATAAAACTAAACTTTTATGAAACTATTTTCACAAACATAACATCTTGACTTCTTATAGTGCAATTGAAGTAAAAAATTATGGTGGCTCAAAGCTTAGAGACTCATGACCTCAACATCAATAGTCTCTACTACAAACCTCAAACCCATGCAAGGTGATATTTTCCCCATTCTAATCGTCTGCTAGACAATAAAAATATTTCTATAGCTACCTATGCTAACACGGGACCCTCGTATGGCATTTAGTAGACACAGGGACAATGTGTATAGTAGTAATTAATCACCTGCAGGCCAAGCTTCTAGCAAGCTCAACTTTTGTTCCAGCTGCTTCATTCGGAAGCATATAGGATGATGATTTATTCTTTCAAATCTTCCCTGCATGCTATAAATTGGCACTTGCTTCCTACTAATTCAATTCTGATATACCCGTTTGTAATGGATGACCTACTAAACAATGGGGAAAACTAATTGAAATTGCATCGTTTCAAAAATCTAACGATCACTACTTGAAATTACAACCGTAAACTTAAAGGCTATTAATTAATTGATCAGATGGATTCAATTATAGCATTAAAAGTGAACTAATACTATATATTTTGTTTTATTTTTTCAGTTATATTATTTCAATTATTAAATTTTACTTAATCCTTAAGAATCAGGGAAAAAAAACAAACAAAAATAGCTATAAGGGATTTGTCTTAAACTTTGACTAATTCTATATATTACACTAAACATGTATGTGTGTTTCAAACTATGTATATATAATGTCCTTAACCATGTCGATGACCTACTCATAAATAATAAGACATCTCTTTCTGTGTGTGTGTGTTTTTTTTTTTTTACCTTTTTCACCTTTGATTGTTTGCAAGTAGTTGGACAATTATTATCGCCAAGTTCTTCACTCTACTTTATACTCATATCAAGTATTAATAAGAACAGTATTCACTTACCCAGCTCAACTGAGAAATGCAAGATACTACATTAGTTTAGGTCCGGGTTTGAGGTGTAACATAGATACTTCCACACACAA
Organism: Aquilaria sinensis; assembly: GCA_005392925.1. Lineage (NCBI taxonomy): Eukaryota > Viridiplantae > Streptophyta > Magnoliopsida > Malvales > Thymelaeaceae > Aquilaria > Aquilaria sinensis. Next base: position 42,305 of record SMDT01000346.1, on the reverse strand, counting down.
ACTCATTAATGAGTTGTCCAGTTACAGCTTAACGCCCTCTAAGTTTCACAAGCCAAATAAATTACCTTCTCAAACTTTGTTAATAACTCCTATTGAAGGAATTTAGTGTACAACAAATAAACACTTTTATTTTAATAATATAATATTAAATTTAAAAATTAAGGCATATTTGGTTATCATCTAAAATCAAGTGATCACTTGCTTTATGAACAACATGTTAGTGTTATGCTCAAAAGTCAATCATGAGATAAATTGTATTTTACACATTGAGTTATAATATTTTATTGAGACATCATTCCAATAATTGTGTTTGTTATTTATTTATGCGTAACGTAATCAAATATAATTATAACCCTAGAATAATAGTATTCTTAAATGTCCCTAGTCTAGTTTATTGTGGAATGGGTTACAATAATATATAAAGAGTAACATATGTGAAAACTAATATAAGATATGTAGTATACATATAGGTACAAGTTAGAAAACTTATGTACTAGACCGACCCACCATGAGAACACTACATGGATCATTATATGAGTGTCATAAGTGAGTCTCATGGTGATCATGGTATATGTGGTCATTTGACCTAAAATCATTAAGGTTCTATACATGTGAGTCATATACTTTGATACTTTATTTTGTTGCTTGTAACTGAGTGAATATGAAGGTGGTCATTGGGTATGTCACATATTATGTAGAGGGTTTTGTATGATCAAGATGATATTTGTCCCTTCTATGTAATAGGAGTGATATCTTTGGACTACTTGATAGAGTGAGACCAAGAAAATGCATGACCATGCTCGGATGAGTTGATATACGATATCAATATCATCAGTTTAAGTTAGTCCACTCGGTAATCAATAAACCATAGATTGGGCTATACGAGAGTGTCACAATCCATGTTTCGTACTTGGTATTGATATCTTAGATAAATGTGATTTATGATCATTGTTAATGTGATAAGAGTCTATTAGGTCACATACATAAAGCCAATTAGGTTATTTGACTGTTTGGGCCAAATTGTTTGAGTTTTGGTTTCATAATCATTTCGGATTAATAATTAGCCTAAAGGTTGAACCATTAATTAAGCCTGAAATTAAGCATAATTGGATTAGGTTTTGAAACCCATTAGACTTAGGAATTAAGTCTCACTATAAATATATCATTTAGTGAGAATTTTGTAGCTCTTGCTCTAGTCTCTCTATGGATGAAATCAGAAGGGTTCTGAAGGCTCCAACCGCACTCTTGTCTTACCATTCATTTGAAGACACAAGCTAGCACTGTGGGCGCAAGAGGAATGCACCTGTCGGGACGTGGTAGAGGTGTGATGATCCTGAAAGGCTTATGTGGATACCATAAAGAGCTTGAATATGTCAACTGTTCAAGTTTTATGATTCGACTCAACAATTGGGTGAAAGATTTTAACCGAATTAAGTATAAAATTTTTGAACACCTGATTTAACCTGTTTCACTTGAATTCTGGAAGGTTTCGGTTATATTCCGCTGTGTTTTTTTTACTCCCGAAACCCAACACAACGTATCTTTAAATGTGTTGTTGAAAAATTGATTTATTGCAAACTGCCAAGGTCAGATATTTCGTTAACCTGGGGAACAAGTAACTAAATGTGTTGGTTCACACTCAATACTCAACCAAAGTTTTCTTTGGACAGAATGAGTGTGTAAGACGAAATAGAATAAGAAAAATCTACTACCCTCTATTTATAAGGGTGAACTAACACTTATGAAGGGTCACCATTCATAAAAGAGTTACAATTCTTCATAAAATGTTATACTAGTTTACCAAGAAGTGCCCTTATCTACCTATATATTATTTCCTTGAGATAAGACCTTAACCACCTTTAGAATAGATGTGTTGGTTTAGCTATTGAGTCGCAATTCTTTTAAGGGATTTATCTGCTTAAATCAAGGCCATAACCACTTCTTAAAGATTGTGTTATTTTACTTAAAGCATAACATTTCACTAAAAGTCATATTATTTCACCATCAAGGTATTTTTTATGTATAACTGCCTTTTTAAGGGTTATATATGTTGGGATGGATATGTTTTTTCATATAAAAGTTATATCCCTTCATAATATGAGTAGTTATAATGTGATTATTAAACAATTACACTATACGTCAGGTGTACATATACATGCCACAAAATCACTATAGAGTATTTTCCTATTAGTTCCAAGGTAATGATATGTCACACACTTGTGCTATATCATCCTAGTCGCTTAACTATATGTAGCTAATGTTTGAAATGGTGTTGTGAGTTGGTGTGACAATATCAACATATGGTGTGACCGCATCAATACAACAAGCAATAAGAAATGTGTTGCCTTAACATGGTACGACCACATTAACTTGTGGTGTGATAACATCAAATGTGATGCGACCACAGTAACCAATGGTGTGACAGCGTCGAGTTAAATGTGCGTTGTTGTAAAGTGAAACGGCCACACCAACTTATGGTGTGACAGCATCAAATGCTGTGTAACCACACTAACCAATGGTAAAACAAGTATATCTTAGTGCGTCTATGAAATTCAATAATGACTCTTACTAGCTGAATTTCAATATTTTTTACCTTAAGTATATACTTGTACATACTTCAAATTATCCAACAAAAAGTATCAATAAGAATAATAAAAACCATGCTAAAACTTGATAAAAAATTTTAATAAAATTAAGCAAGGTTGCTAAAATCGCAATCCTGATTGTAGGATCGTACGATCCTATGATTTTAATATAAAAAACCTTGCCAAAATGTTGTAGGATTGAAGGCATGGTAGGATCGTGACTAGAATTGTAGGATCGTAGGATCGTAGGATCGAAAGATCCTATCAATCCTACTCGGATATTAATTTTTGCTGGAGGTAAATTGCATAGCTGATCTGTAACATTTAATTTTCATTCTATTTTTATCTCTAGTCTATTAAATATTTTATTTAGATTCTAAACCTATTAAAAACGTTCTATTTTGGTTCTAAATCCAATAAAAATATTTCATTTTAGTTCCCAATTGGACGAAATTTATTAGCTCTAGGTAATTATCTAATAACAACTTTTTAAAGAATAAATTAAATTATTCGGTAACTATCTTATAATATATTTAATATATATAATAATATTTTTTTACAGTTAATGGACATTCAAATTACCAATTTGTTATCTCTGTAAGTTGAACTTATTTCATTCAGAAAGAAAAAAGTACTAATTTTAAATTATTTACCTACTGTAAAAAAATTATTATACATTTTAAATTTATTAGAAGTCAATCACTAAATATTTAAATTATGGACATTGTTTTTTTTTATTTGTCAATAATGTGTTTGTTTATGAATTTGTTTCAGACTTGTGTTGATTATTTTATTGATTATGTTGATGTATATTCTATTAAAGTTTGAATTTTACTTATATTGTATCAATAATTATATTGTACCATTGCTTTAACACTTAAATTTTACTAGAGTTTCTAATATAATTGATCTTTTACATAAATTATATTATTTAGAAAAAAAATTTTAAAATTTTAATATGATCTTACAATTTAAAATTTTGATTTTACACAGTAAAAAACGATACTGTCTAGGATCTCAATCTTGACATCTTTAAAATAAAGTGTCAAACAATTGCTGAATAAATTAAATTTAAATGGGTCACGCATTCAGTTATGTGTGCAATGATTAATATTCACATCATTTAGTAAAAAAAAAAATTCAAATATTATTTAGTACACTTAACATTTTCTTTGATAGTGCACACTGCCACGCTCTTAAGTTGAAGCCCATTCATGATCCAATCCTACTCGATCGGTAAAATGGCTTAGCGACTTATGTTTTGGAGTTTGATAGACAGCAGGCAAAGACAAGTCAGTGGATGTCGGCAAAACAGGGATGATCTTGTTTTGAATACTTTAGTGCATTCAGTTTTGTTGGCACAGACAGCCTAGTGTAAATGTCTTGTTTATTGTTTCTAAGCCGTTGGATTTGTTGAATCCAGCCCAAAGACCACTACCCCGAAACTCTAATGTACTCGCTCACTAAATATACATGCCTGTCATGCTTTTTGACGTAAAATATTGGTAAAAAGTATGATTGAATTTGTTTAAATTTAAGTTCAATTCATCTAAAAACTTATTGTTCTACATATGCATGTAAGGAAAAAAATGTAATTTTGTCCAATAGTGAAACTTAATAGTTGGGCCAAGATAACAAATTGGTACAATATTTATCTATGTTGCACACCACGGTATTATATTTTAAGTAAATATGCTAATTTTATAAATAACTCGAGTTCGTTTCTAATGGGCTTATTGCAATTATTTCTTTACTTTTTCTTTAATAATCTAGAGCAAGGAACAAAGAGTTCAAGGGAACAAAAAGTCAAAGAAAAACAGAAGAAGCTAAATGGTTAAGTTGAATAAACACGGTTCCTTTGTACAACCACCGAAGAACAATAAAGAAAATTCTCCAGAATTGTTGTGATTTTTGCTCTAGTTAGGAACAAAAACAACCATCAAAGATTATATAATTTTGTGTTCAAAGAAGATTTTCCAATGCCCAAATTAATATGACAAGAAACATAAAAGGTAGTAGAAATTATGTGTCTTTTAAGAATACGTTCTCTCTAACTAGATGCCTCCCTTAAGGCCTGTATTATATACTTCCTACTTTATGATTGTTCTACTCTTATAATTACCATTTTACCCTCATTAAAAATTACAAATCTCAACCATTTCCTACTACCATGGGTCTAGGTGAACTTGGGGTGCATTGGTCAGAACGAGTCAATGAACTCGACAACTTTTCTTCCTCTTTTCTTCAATTTATGATTGCAACGATAGGTAAAGCTGGCAATGAGCTAAGTCATGATAGGACGGCACTAGTAACCCCCAAACAAGTGGATGACATGTGGTGGTATATACAATGACAGATTTGGGATAAAGAAAGGCAAGGGCAGATTACAAAGGACTCATCCTTCCAATTTGGCATTGTCATTGGCTAGTGACACTTGAAAATGCAAGACGGGGATGAGCCGAGACTATGGAAGTAAGCTAGGACAACTAGCAATGGTGGTAGCATCCAGATGGTGGTGACAGCACTTGGTGAAGTTTAGAATTCTAGTGAGCTAGAAATAAAAAAAATAGGGATGATGTTACTATTTTACCTTTTTCCTGATTATATCTTAGAGTTTCTCTATTTGGCAGATTAGGCACCGACATTACTTTCTTTTATTATTATTTTCCTATTTCTTCTTAGAGAGTTTCTACATTTGGCAGATTAGGTACCAACATTACTTGCATTTAGTGTCCTTGTCTAGCTGGACCATCCAACTCTTGTCCACATTATAGATTAAGTAAATTTGTCACGAGGAGCTAATGAATTCGACAAACATGATTCACATTGTCATTGACCTTTTGAGAAAAACAATCATAAAGGACCCACTAACTTGGCCAATCTTTTCATCTTTCCCAATAATTAATTGAAAGGGAACAAATTTAGTTATTTTTTGGAAAGAAGATGAATTTGAGTTATTAAGTCATTAAAATAATATATTTTTGTCAATTTTAGCCTAAAAATTTTTATTTTATTGAAATAATCATTTGCTAATATAAAAAAGAATGTCACGTAACATTTTAGACTATCACATTAATATTCAAATTAACAAAATAATGAAAAAATTGACAAAATAATGAAAAAATTGACAAAAGGAACTACAGTAGAACATGTGTTAAGCGGCAGGAGAATTTATAATGATACAAAATAAGATAAGTGATGACTTTAGAATAAAAGTTAACGCTTGAGGATTGCGAATGAGTTTTGCCCCACTAATGTATGATAATAATAAGAACATAATTACTTCTTCAACTATTAAAATTGAATGCTAATAAAGCGTACATGTACATAACAATGTATATATATGTGTATTAGATACTATTGCTTTTTTTATTGTTGTTTTATTTTTTTTTTGTTCTTGACATTTGTGATATTTGTACCGGTCCACAAAGAACTAGAATCAGACTTAAAAACTCGGGGGTAATATTAACAAACCCCCAATCCAATTCTTAGAATTTTTTAATTTTAAATGTGAAAAATGATCTAGGTAGAATAGATCATTTTGATTTAATTCTATAGTTATAATTTTTAAAAATAAAATAAAATAATTACACATAAAATCTCGATCTTAAGAACTTTCCTCTTCGAATATTTGGAGATTGCTGGAGAAAATGAGGTGTTGGTTTCACTGTATTTCCGTGAAAAAGTACAGGAGTGATTGTATTGTGTTGTCCCGTCCGCTCAGTGGCGCAGTAGATCCGGAGCTATGTTTATCCATAGACTAAGAGCTACACCATCTTTTTCAACGATCTTTTTCTGCGCTACGTGTCAGTCCTCACTGGACCTGTAAAAGGTCTCATCTCTCTCTGTTTTTCCTTTTTGATAAAAGAAAAAAGCACGTTGGGACAAACCTAAAATCACAGTTCTCAATGAAAATTTACGGTAAACGTATAAATTGTCTACAATGAGGACTAAATTTAAAAGGATGAAACTCTAACTCCAAATTTAACAAGTCAGGAGTAACCACTGGCGCTTGATAGCCTAAATCTTGCCAAAGATACCATCTCTGATTTTAACATTTTTCGATAATATAATTTACCAGTACTTTATTGCTTGCTGCTGCATAGTTACAGGGTAAGTTACATGAAAGTCTCAAACACTTTTTGTTGGAAATTTGTGTTTATTCATGAATCAGTTGCATGTATTTATATTCATTTGTCTGTAACCATCTGTAAATATAAGGGTAAATTGTTTTAGGTGTCTCTTAACTTATTTTTATATATTAAAATTGTACCATATTTTAAATTTATCATATTGAAATACTCTTCTTCATTTTTTGTGTCCTAATTGGATTCTTTCAATCAATTTCAGCATTAAATAAGATAAAAATTATTGAGTGACATTAATTAATGGTTAATTGCATATGTGGCTTCTAACTTTTTATTATTACCATATTTTAGACCATAATCTCAAAATCTCACATGAAAGGTCTTTAACCTTAATTTTTTATTTCATTTTAAACCTTTGGAGGGCAGAAAGTGTTAAAATTGGCATAACTGGCTACGTCGCACACTAGCGTAGGGATGATTTGCCATTGTGACATAAAAAAAGGAAAAAAAACTAATAAATAAAGGAAGAAAATATGAACAAAAAAAAAGGGAAAAAACAAGAAAAGAAAGAAATCGGCCAAAGGCGTTCAATCTTCATGTCGCCATTGTTTGTTCACGCCCTCCCTTTGTCCATGTCATTCATTCACACTATTACCGTTAACTCACGTGAAATTGAAGGGAAATCAAGGTGAAATCGAAGGTGGAGAAGGTGAAATCTAGACTTCTACGCCGTCATTGTGGGGAGGCCAATCAGACGAAACTAGGGAGGTTGAAATTGAGAGAGGCAAAGACACAAAGACAAAGAATTCGGTAGCGAGGTGAATGGACAAAGGTGGTGGACAAATGTAGGTATTGAGGACAGCGGAGGAGAAATGGGAAACTCGTTCAATTGTAGAGGTGTAATCTCATTAGGACAAAGGTGGAAGGGATTGGTGGCCAAAGGTAGAAGAGTGTTCGATTGGCAAACAAACAAGGATGGGATTAGTAGACAGAGGTGGAAAGGTGTTTGATTTTGATGTGAACGGACAAGGGGAGTTGGCAGGGGACGGTGGAAGAGTCGAATGGAAAATGTGGCACAGCATGTGGCAAAGCAAGGATGGTAGGCTAAGACTGTTGACAACACCGATGCTAGTGGCTGGAATGGCATCAGGAAAAGGGAACGGTAGCTTGGGGGTGGTAGTGGCAATTAAGGAAAAGTTAGAGTTTTAGGGGAAGGAAGAAAAAAATCAGGGACCTAGGTTATTGTTTTTTCTTTTATTTTTTGTTCTTCCTTTTCCACATCAGTGCCATCATGGCAAATCGTCCAATGTCGGCATACCACATGACCAGTTCCATCAATTTTAATGCTTTCCATCCTCCAAATCTCTAAAAATGGAACAAAAAATTAAGGTTGAAAACCTCTGTTATGAGGTTTTGAGGTTAATGTCTAAAATAGGACAATAATAAATGGTTAAGGGCCAAGAATGCAATTAACCCCATTAATTAATATTAAATGTAAAATAATAATTTTGATACTTAAAATTTTCCAATTAATAATTCTAAATCTTCCAAACTTCCTGAACATCAATAATGAACCCAAACTTTTAAAATTCTCCTTTCAGCAACAAAAATAATTAACTTTGAATAGACAAAGAATCAGGGTTTTTGCCAACAATCTAGGTTTTACAAAACAATTAACTCTAAACAATAAGAAAACATCGAGAATTAACCTAAATAACAAAATCATATATTCATGAAACCAAACAAAAGATCAAAGCTTTGAGGAAGAAATTAGCCTAGCAAAAGACTAAACAAAATGAATTATTCTCCTTTTCCCATGCTTTACCGATCGTCAGTGTGTGCCTCATCCTCCCACTCAAGCTCCTGGAACTTCTCTATCAGCCCCTGTGACCATATCCCCATTGTCCAAATTCATGTTTGGCTTCTGCTACCAAAGCCTCAAATTAAACTAGAAGGATATACCCTATATTTAACCTTAATCAAAACAAAAAAAGGGGCAACAGCCAAACAAAAAAAAAAGAAAAGCCACGAATTGCCAAATCTAGGTCATGCGGCGGTAGGATTTCATCTATCGCCCTTCGAGATCATTCCAGCCACCAAGCAAATCTAGTGCCTTATCCCTTTTAGGCCTCAATGGAATTTTAACCCTAATTTCACTTGAACCCACCTTTAAAAGCCCTGTATTCTTCCTTCTACCATTCGGCGTTTCAATGCCCAAGTTTGCCGTTATCTTTCTTGAAAATGTCATGCCACTATTTTAAAGCGGCCAAAGTTATGACTGTTCTGGATGTCATCAAAGGCGGTTCGAGGTTTGTATAGCAAGTGGATGTATCCAGCCTGGCTAAATTTAGGTCATGCAGCAGAATTGGGTAAAGTTCTTTTATATGTAAGAGGTCGAAAAGGATGAAGGCAACGTTGATGAAAAGCTCGTCAGTGGAAATAAGGTCTAACACTAGGTCTGAGGGGTTTCGGACCATTCAGAACTCAAATTTTGGAATCTTGGCTAAGGAATTTGTGTCTCCTCATTTTGGCATAAGCAGAGCTCTGAGAAAAGCTTTTGGGTTTTGAGAGAAAGAGAGCTGCCTGTCATAATTTCACATTAATTTTTTTCTTAAAACCAAAAGCACAATTGTTTCTTCAAACCAATTTGACCCAATTTATTTCTTCATTAATTTGGGTTGGTTATTGATGTTCTTCTGGCTGGATGGAGAAATTTTAAAAGTTTGAATTTGCTATTGATATTAAAAAAGTTTGGAAGGTTTAAAATTATTCATTGGAAAATTTTTAGGACTAAAATTATTATTTTACATTTATTTTAAAGGTAAAATCCACCATAGGTCCATTAGCTTATTTTTTTTGTCCTAAATTAGTACCCTACCTCATATCTGTCGATGTCCCTTTACTCAATAAGTGCAACCCAATTAGGTATTTTTCTGTTAATTTGGCTATGAAAACATATGAAAAATACTGATGTGACATTTTTAAGCTATAAAATACAACCACTTAGCCAACATGGAGCACCTATATCATTATGGGTTGATGATGTGGCATCAATTTACAGAATTTTTGGACCCACTAAACATCGTGGAGTATTATGGGCAGGAAAAAGGTGGGAGACACATTTAATGATCTTCCTTCAATCAAAGTGACAATCTCTGTAACTGCATATGCATATCTTATATAATTTAAACCCTAAGCATGCGAAAATTTAGTTGAAGTTTGTTTTTTTTTCTTTCTTGTTTGGGGTTGAAAAATGAGCAAAGTGAAGCAGATTGAGGATGAAGGGGAAGGGAAAATATAAAATGAAGGCGAAGGAGTTTAGTGTTAAAGAATGGAGACGGAGAAAGGGTGATGAAGACAATTGGCATTACAGTGAGTGGTTTAATTATTTAAATTTTTTAGTTGTCTTGTTGACTTTATAGTGCTGTTTAGGTGTAAGGTGTGTAATCTGAGGGGGACAGACTAATGTCTGATTTAGAAAATGGGGTTGTGGTTGTAGGTTTCATGATCTAAGTTTTTAAATTTGGTTGGTTTTATATTTATAGAAAAAATAATAATTTCGGTTCACTGTAAAAATGCATCATGAGGGTTATTTTGCTAACTTACCATGAAAGGCTTACATTGGTGGTGTTGTGGATCATTTCAACCTATGTCACCTAGATAAAAAGTGCATGGTAGATATTGATGAGATGGTGGAGAAGTTGGGTTATGATGGTTTTATGAACTACTATTGGACCACGCCACTATTTGTTTATATAGGTGATACAACTCTTGATGACAGGCTGAAAGCGTTAAAGACAAACAATGATGTCTTGGATATAGTGTACACCAATTTACCACATGAGCACAAGATTAGTGTGTATATGATAGGTTTAAGAATGGAGGAGGTATTTACATAGGAGAAAGGGTAAGTTGACGAAATTAAAGCATCTTTGTCTCTTCCAAACCTAAAGTTGAAAATACTGGAGGTAGACAATGAAGATGAAGCAAAGGAGAAAGATAAAAAAAAATGGCAAATTTGGTGGATGTACCATAAAAAAAAAGGAAAATTATTGAGTGGGGTGAATAGATTGTGTCTGCCTTGTCCAACAGTGAGGGGTGTTGGTAGTTATGGTGGAAGAGGCAAACTCGATGGTCAAGTTAGGGATTGTAATAGTGGGAGTGGTGCGGTTAATGATTTTCATGTTGAACAGTTACGAGGAATCAGAAAAGGAGATTGTGATGTCAAAACTCAATGCTAATGACTACATATGGCTTATTGACTATGCAGTGGTTAAGACAGAATCTAAAGAGTCTTTGAGGTGGTTTTTATATTTCCTCATTCAAGCACTTGGAATCACTGACTCTAAGTATTGGACTTTAATTTCAAATAGACAAAAGGTATGGTTCATGTTTAGTAGTGTTGATTAATTAACATTAATTGCTTAATTGGATGACTTTAGGGTTTAATTCTTGCTATTAAATAACACTTTCTTAATGCTGAAATTTTTTTTTGTATACGACACTTGTACACTAACTTTAAGACAAGCTACCCAGGAGAAGCATTAAGGGATATAGTCTAGTCTGCTACAATGAACAGTTATAAGAAAGATAGAGTTGTTTAAGGCTTATGATGCTAATGCATGGGCTTGGATGAATGGGTCGATCTATCATATTGGTCGAGGGCTTTTTCAGAAAGTTCCCTAAATGTGATATCCTTCTCAATAACATATATGAGTGTTTTAACAGACTCATACTAAAAGCAATAAATAAACTTATTTTGACCTTGTTAGAGATTGTCAGATGCAAACTGATGATTAGAATTGGTAAAAATAGGGATATAGAAAGTAGGTGGACAAGATTGTTGTGTCCTAAAATTAAAAAGAAGTTGGACAAAAATATTGAAGAGTCAAGGCATTGTTGGTTTATGGAGTCTAGGGGTTCGAAATACTAAGTCACAACTTCTTCTTCACAACATGTTGTAGACATAAGGCAAACAATGTTCATGCAAAAAATGGGATTTGATTGGAATCCTATGTAATCATGTCTGTTCAGCCATAACTTTATATAGAGGCAACCTTGAGGATTTTGTGGATGAATGTTACAGGGTTACTACATATAGGTTAATTTATGGAAACATTATTAATCATATTAGAAGTGTTGAACAATGAGAAGAACAAACAAATCACAACCCAATTAAACCACCTAACTATGTGGTTACCAAGAGGGATAGACTTAACAAGAAGAAGAGAAGAGAGTAGGGTGAATGAGATAGTAACAAAATGAGGAAGACAGGTATGGTGGTGCACTGCTCGATTTGCAAACAAAAAGTTCACAACAAAACTACTTGTAAAGAGAATGATAAAGGAACTACTGGTCAAACTAGTAGACAGAGGAAAATGGGTACTAGAAACAGAGGTGGAGACACTCAAACTAAGTCATCCAGGAAAAATGCTGTAAGAATAAAAAATTATTTTTGTACCATAACTCATGTTAAAATATGGACTCTAGTTTTATTTACAAAATTACTTTTTTGTGTCCAAGTTGGGAGTTCAAACAAAGGCAGTATAGTGGTGCCAACCTTGTGCCAACATGGATACAAGTCAAACAAAAAAGGGAATTGGAAGTGCCTTGATTTTTCACAAGAATGGAAGATGTAGGTTTAGTCTTTTACTTATTTTTTTTTCTGAGCTTTACTACTTGCCCACTACGACTTGATTTAATGATGGAAAACATGATGCTATGCAAGCCAGTCAAAGTCAAACACAGAGTAGCCAATTCCACCATAAACAATTAGCTAAAGATCCACCCCAATAAGGATCTACATTTGTTGATAGTAAAATGTTTCAACAAAGTGAAGCTTCCTAACAAACTAGAATTAGAAAAGGAAAAGGCCACCCATGGATGCCATCAGGAGCTATTTAGAACTCTAGGTTGTTGCCAATGAACAAACTTTTGAATTTTGGTGTGTTATTAACTCACACATAACATAAAACTCTAGGCGCCACGTTGGCAAACTTGTCTGAATTTTGGAACTTTGATGCTAGTTGTACATTTGGGTTCTACTTATTTTGACTTATTATGTTAGATGTACATTTGGTGGAAGCATGAATGAAATGTATAGGTTTTTTTGACATTGTTTTATGGTTGATATACAGTTTTGAATGTGCAAAATAAAAGCATAACATTATATGAGCAGTCATGTACAACACAGGATTTCAAAGGTGTACAACATCCACCCTCATAGCCTATTGCTCATTAAACACCCACCCACTTAAACCTTTTCACTATCTCTTAGCCACTACCTTGTACATCTGACCCTAACCACTCTATATAACTCTACCCTTCTCGGTTACTCCCCTACTACATTTCACTCAACTCTATCTGCTGATGCATACAAAAAAAAAAAAAAAAGACCCATGATAAAATCAAAGCAACCTATAAAGTCTTATCATTTCTTTCTAATTCCCTAACCTCCCTCTCATTAAGTCTGACCATTTCTGCCTTTGCCTCCTCCAGCTTCTTTGTCAATTTCTTTTCTTTATTCGTCGTTTCATCCGCCCTTAAATGCTGCCTCTTAACCTCTTTCTCTTATCCATCCACTATTTTTAGCAGACCTAGTATAATCATCTTCAAAAGCTCCAACATTGCCTCATCATGCCACTGAAAAAATCAATAATGATTTGGAGTCTACATCATAAACCATAACAAAAAAAAAATTCACATTTCATTCATAGCCCAAAATAGCATTCACGAGTTCAGACGCATATACCTTATAATTCTTGCATCCAAAGAATTTACGTCCTATATTCTGCTTTGTCTAGGCAATCTTCAGTTGAGAAGGAGCATAAAATTTATAGTTCAGCCACACATTTTTCTCTACATTCTTCATGGGATGAGGAACTCCTATAACTTGCCTGTCTATGTACCTTTATCATATATGGATCCATCTTCCTCTCTCTGGCTTTTATTCATTGTCCTCTTCTCAATTCCTCCCAAATATTCTTCTTCCATTTTCTACCCATCGTTTCTCACACAAACATTAGGTCTAAATATTATATATACTGATGCTACATCATCCCAAAGGTGCTCCATGTCAGCTAAGTGGTTGTATTTATGGCTTAAAAATGTCACATCATCATTTTGTGTCTATTTTAACAGTCAAACTAGCAAAAAAAACCTAATTAGGTTGCACTTATTGAGTAAAGGGGCCTCAGTAGGACAAACATTAATTAATGACAAAAAAAATCAGCTAAATGACTTATGGTGAATTTTATCCTTTATTTTAATGTTAATTAATGACACATCAACAATTTCTATTTGATTTAATGTTGAAATTGACAAAAAAAGACCTAATTGGTATGCAAAAAAAGAGGTTGGGTACTACAATTTGATAAATTCAAGGTAGGATACCATTTCTGAACATGAGAATAAGTTAAGGGACTATTGAAGAAATTTACCCATAATAGCATTTAAAATTTATCATGACAAATTTAATGTGCATGGGCGCTATTTTTGATTTGATGGTTGGATTTTAAGTTGTATTGGAGAAAAAACTAACTGCCTTTAAAATTGCCCCATAAGCTTCTTTCAGACGTTTGTATTTGTGATAGAAAATTTTGGGTAATTGAAGGGTAATCTACATCTATGCCTTTAATAAATATGAGAATTGTCCCTACTCTTCTCTAAGCTGACCTTGAAAAACTAATCAGTTTAGATGGTCAATGTGCTGGGTTGGTTTGGCTTGGGTCAAACCCAACCAAGCTTAGTCAAATCTGAGCTTGGGCCAGCATAGATGAAACTTGGGAAAAAATGGGTGAACATGGGCTTGGTGGATAAGGGATGCCCAAAAAGAACCAGCTTGGCACATGCCCATTTTTTACTCGGCCCAAACCGTCAAGGTCTCAGTTGAGCCTGGGCCGGGTTGATTGTTTCGGGTATAGCTGTTGCTTTTGAAATTGAAAAAAATTGCAAAAATTACACTAATTCTTTTAGGAATATTTTGTCATTTTTCAAATGTAAGACATGTTCCGATTGTTGTAAGTGTCATTTGATTTTTTAATTAATAAAATTTACACTAGTTATGGTATTTTCTTTATTTAAAAGCATATTTATTTATATTTCTACAATAAAATTTTTAACTAACTTTTTTCCTTAAAAAAAAAAAAGGCCAAACCCCGGCCCAGCCTACTTAAAACTGGGCCATGCTTGGGCCATAATTATCCGACCCAAGCCCCAAGTTGGGTCGGCCCACTAGCCACCTGTACTAGTTAATTTGATTTTTTTCACCCCATCAATTATGTGCTGATAAGGCAATAGATATTGTAAAAAAAATTATAATAGAAATAAGGGAAATAAGATTATTGGTCCCAAAACTTTAGTTGCTATTACAAATCGCTGGGTTCTCAATATTTATTTCTTGCAAATTAGTCCAAAACCTTTATAACATTTTTGTATGTTAGTCTCTAATTTTACGTAAGACTAAGAGTGGTAATGAATTGAACATTCGTCAAGCTGTTCAAACTTGAACTTTATTTTTTTTGTTAGCAAATTAATCTTATGAAGCTTAAATTTTAAGCTTAAGCTAATTTTAAAATTTGAATCTTTTATTGAATGAAGCTCGAACATGTTAGTGTTGGTTTGATAGGTTTTTGAGTCTATCAAACCTTATATAATATTAATATAAACATGTTTATTTGTTTATTAGAGCGACTAAATACTATTAACTAATACTAAATATAATTATTTTAGAACGATTTTAAGCTTAATTAGCATGTCTAATCAAACTTGAACCAAGCTCTACGCATTGAGCTTTTCAAATGAACATTGAGCCTATTAAACCACTAAACCAAGTAATGACATTCATCAAGCCAAACTCGAGCTCCATGCGACTTCTCTATGTATCAAACTGAGTTTGAGCAAGGGATATTTGGACTCAACTCGGTTCATTATTACCCCTAGTTAACAGTGATTTAGCATAAAAACCTAATTTACAAAGAGAAAAAAGTGATAGTTTATATAGTTTGTTAACTTTCAAAAAATTATGACACTGCTTAAACTTATTAAAAGATAGTTGATGAAAAGTTTGACTTCATTAAGTCCCATTAACAATATGATATCATTTTTTTAAAATTATAATTTAAATTATTTGATAATTATTTTCTTATAAATTCATATTATGCAATAATTTTTTAATAGTTTGGAACCATTTAAATTATTAGGTTTTTTATAAACCAGATTTTTGTTTTTGTACAGGTGACCAATGTACAGTAAATTAAATATTTGAGACCAATTTGTATAAATTGGAGCTTAAGAACCAATTTACAAGTTAGAGGATGAGATCAATAGTGTTATTTTGCCTAAAAATAATTTAAATGCATAAAACAATAATTCTCACTAAGTGTTTAAACAATTAATTAAATTGCACAAAACAAAATTTTACTCTTTTCATCCCAAGAAGAAAGGAACGTATTTTTTTTTTTTTGTTATCACTCAAACGTTACTATATTCATTCAAACTCTCGTTATGCAGAACTTTCGAAGGAATTTTTCTTTTTAATCTTAATGAAAACTCTCACTATATAGAACTTCAAAAGGAATTTTTTTATATCATTTAGACTTTCAATGCCCATAACTCAAAAGGAATTTTTTTATTTTTAGTTTCAAGGGCAAAAATGAAAAAAAAAATATCATAAACTACACACACCTTAATCTCTATGCTTACAAAAATGCATAATTTTTTATGGGTCAGAAGGAGTGTAAAATTTTAATACTTCTCTCTCCCATATCCATTGAATTATTTTGTTTAGTACGAAGATTAAGAAAGTAGAAGAAATTTATGTGTTATTTTCACTTTTACATTTATTTTTGTACAAATAAAATAAGAAATTAAAAAAAATAAATATTAGAATGATAATTTGAATAGTTATATGATAAAATTATTTAATGAATATAAAAGTATTAAAAAAATTTGAAACTGTTTAAAATAAAAATTGTTATAATGGTTTTGGGAGAGATGAAGCATAAAGTTATTAAGTTTTTTAAAAAAGTGAAGAGACAGGTGGTCAGAGAAACAAAGCAGAGTCGAGTTCCTCCATGCCATCCATGTTGATTTTTTTTTTACTTCAATTAGCGAACAGGAATATATGATAGTCGTTTGTTACCATATGATTTTGCTTGATATCTTAACCGAGCAAACCAATTAGCCATGCTTCTTTCTCTTTGAATTTTGTACGTTCAGTGACACAGATTTTGCATTAAACTGTTGCTCATTGTCGTTCGTCACGATCCAGTTTGGTTTGTGTGTGTGTGTTAAGGTAAAAATAACGAATAAACTATTAATATTTTTGTATTAGCCTGATTCACCTATTAATATTTTTTTTAGTTAAATAAACTGCTGATGTTTCTGAATTGACTTAAATTAACTCCTCTCGTAACTTTTCTCCATTAAGTTTTAAGGAATTTTAGCATAAAATATCAAATTTAGTCCCTATATTTTATACTTATGCTCCCAGTGTCTTTGAAATTTATTAATCTAATATTTGAACCATCTTCTTGAAGCTGACCTCGATCTTTAGACTCTGTTTGTGGGTGATAATTGAGATATTCCTGAACTTATTGACAGTGGCCATGATGTTCCTCCTCTTGCTCTGTCTCATATTGTACTATAATCTTGCGTTAAGTATTAATATGAGTGAGACATCGTTCAGGAGTGGCAATGTGAGGCTGGAGGCATCCCATCTTGGGCAATAGAGATGGTATCATTGAAAGAGTTAGAAGCGGTAACAAATAAACTGTACACGAAAAATGTAATTGTGAAAAGTGATTATGGAATTTTGTAAATGGTGAATTAGCCTATTTAAATTGTTTTAAACTAAATGGAGCTATTTTGTTAATTTTAAAAAGTTAATGATGGAGTTTTGTAATATTTCAAGAGTTAAGTGAGTAAATTGGCCTATTTGAATAACATTAGTGGTTTATTTGATTATTTTAAATAACATCAGTGATTTATTCAACAAAAAATAAGCATTAGTTGCCAATTAGGGCTGGGTCTAAAACATTAGTGGTTTATTCATTATTTTTACCAAGTGTTAACTTGGCTGACAGTATATAACTAAGACAATAATTAGTTAACAGTCTGCGATAATTATAAATAAGTTTTAATCCTTTATTTATGTAGGCCCTACAAGAATGGAGTAAAACTTATAGGTCTCTTTGAGAGAATTTGACATACTTCATTCTTCGCATATATAATGGATGGAACATGTTCCTAGACATAAAGATTAAGGTATGTGTGTATAATTTATGTTATTTTTTATTTTTTCTCATAAAATTGAAATTCAGAAAAAATTATTTTTAAATATTGTATAATTAGAGTTTAAATGTAAATTAAAAAAGAAAAAAATAATTGTTACGTTTTATATAGTGATAGGTTAAATAAAGGTATTATCAACCATAAATTAAATGTTACAACTTTTCTAAGAAGGACGGAGAGACAACAAAAAAAAAAGGGGCTAATTCTTTGTTAGACAAAAAGAGGAAAAATGTTCCAAATTGTTAATACCGTTAACTAAAAAGGTTAGTGTAGGAAAAATTCAAGTGCAGAGGGAGAGAGTGTAGAAAAAAATCCAAGTGCAAGTGCATGCTGATATTACATCAAATAAAATGTAGCACTCATTGAATCAAATTATTAACAATAATTAATTTGCAATTTTGTATTGCTATAATTTATATATATATATATATTTTACATACAAATAATAAATAAAAAAAATAAAAGCGGCATTTGTACCAAAAACATGTTTTCATGTCGGTCAGATCGGTACTATATTATTCCTTTTAAGAATAAGAATTATTCACATAATAAAAATCATTGGAATGCATTGATAAAATGACACATTAATCTTTTGAAAATATAAATCTTTAATTACTAAAAACAAAGCCTGCTCGTATAAATACTATACTTATTCATATTACGTAGCGATTTGAAAAATTAAGCGGTTATTTTAATGTACTCCTTTTATCTTGTATTCCTTACTCACTTTTTATTGGGCATGCAATCCAATAAATGGTACTATTTTCCTTTCCTGTTCAACATTGTCCTTCCCCTTTTCTATATCTCCCCTTTAAACCAATGTCCATCTCTACTGCCTCATTGCCTCCTGCTAGACATTTGATTCCTCTTGCTCTGTCACCTCCATTCTTAACCTTAGCCTCAATCTTGACCTCACCTTCTACCTTGTCCACCTAGACCTTCTTACTTGAGCACCACGAAATAAATTACCACCTCAAACCTTTTTGTCTCAACACAAATCAATTTCTTCTTTCTACTCATCTCAGCATATTCTCCCTAATCGGCTCAACCTCCTCAGCCAATTCGATCTCAATCTCATCAATTGATCATGGCAAAACAAATTGCCACTTCCATCTACCTTAACTTGAACCGGACTCCTGCCCCTTTGATCTCACTCAAACAAATAGCCACTAACCATCATTGATCAAGCACCTCATGGTGATGGTCGGGTCCAATCTGGGAAAATGGGTTTTTTTTAAAGTAAAAATAGAAAGATGGCAAAGTAGTCAATATATTTGATAAAATTTACCAAAAAAGGAAAATAGTTCAAAGAATTCAGGCCATTCTAAAATGACAAATAATGCAAAGAATATAAGACCAAGAAAGTATTTTTGTGCATTATTTATAGGGAAACTTACAATTACACCAATCTGGTTGGATCTAACCTACACTTTTTCTCTATTATTTTTGAAAATCTATACTGTACTCATGTTTTTTTTACAATGTCTAATGACAACTTCAAAAACTCAATTTTAAGTTGTACGACAATTATCTTCTAGTAATTTCAATCTCTATAATATTTTTTATTGTTAATAGACATTTTAAATTATAATTTTTATTTTCTGTGCATGTATTTTTTTAAAAAATTTAAATCAATATTTTTTAAATGCCAGTTAAATGTGAAAAAATATAAAAAATATTGAAATTATTGTAACATAATTATTGGACAATTTAAATTATGATTTTAGAAGTTATTATTGAATGATATAAACTAAGTTGGGGGGTAAAATGTAGGTTTTTTAAAAATAAAGGAGGTAAAGTATACATTTTTTAAAATAGGTGAGGCCAAAACCCAAGGGATTTATGTAAGTTTCCTTTATTTTTATATATATAGTAATTTTTTTATCTAAATTATGAATCTATTGAAATCTTGTACTTTAAGAATTTTAAAAAGTCTTTTTAATTTTTTTTATAAAAATTAGGTATTTTTTAAACTTAGCCAACATAAAAAAAAGGAACATTAATAAAAAAATATACTCTTTATGTTTCAGAAGCATCTAAATTGGTATGAAAATTAAGAAAAGAGAGACGTTTATACGTTTTTTCCACTTTTACTATTAATTTTACAAATAAATAAAAAAAGTTGGGAAAGTGAATATTAAAATAATATTTTTAAGGATAATATAATAAAATAATTTATTAAATATGAAAATATTGTAAAAATTTATAACTAACTAAAAATATTGTAATAGTTCTGAGATGGTAAAGTATTTATTTTTTATAAAAGTATTTATAGAAAAAAAATCACTTTGCATATTTAATATTAAAATTAACGCAAAATTTATGTTTTTGGGAAGAGGGGATATCGAATGACGAAATTGGACCACTGCTTAAGGATCGCAGATAAGTTTATTGTTTGCCTCGTGGGAAAATAAAAGAGCCTGCAGCGAGTAGCGAGTGAAATACGCGCCGGTCCACCGTCCACTACATGAGAAGTAAGAACGAGTCTCCCCCTGTTCCCCCTGTTCTCGTTCTTCTAACCTTTCGCCTTGCGTCTAATTCCTCCATTTCCTCGCTCTCCCTCTCTTCCACGCTTACACACCACCTTCCAGAACTTCACTCGACAGTCTACGCCCACATCTCTCTCTCGTATTCCTACCGATCATGTAACCGACGGGACATTTTGAGTTTTAAAGATTTCGGGCCATGGGAAGAGCTACGAAATGGTTCCGAAATCTCCTCGGACTCAAGAAACCCGACCCCAACCCGCCTCCGTCTCCGACCTCTCGCTCAGCCTCCAACAGTGATAAGCGCCGGTGGAGCTTCGTCAAATCCCTCCGTGAGAAACACGAAATCCCTGCCGCCAAAAACAACCCCAATTCCTCTCCATACGGTCCACGAGGATGGGACCTCCGTCGAGAGCCTATCGATGTCTCTGACGCCGTCGCGGATCCAGGCAAACATGCGATTGCTGTCGCTGCTGCAACGGCAGCTGTCGCCGAGGCCGCCGTTGCTGCGGCTCAAGCCGCCGCTGCCGCCGCTAGGCTCACCAGCAGTGGCCGATGTGCGCGAGAGCCGATGGCGAGCTTTGGAGCCCGAGAACAGTGGGCCGCCTTGAAGATTCAGTCGACGTTTCGTGGATATTTGGTTAGTACACGTGGTTTCTTCCAGCCGCTTATGTTTACTCTAAATTTTTGGGATTAATGAATTTGTGTGGAATTGTTTTTATTCCAGAGTTTGGCGTTTGGCATTTTCCTCTGGTGCTGTTTTTATTGCAGAGTTCTCGTTAAAATGATGTCGTTTTACGTTTTCGTCCATGTCGTTTTACTTGAGTTGCGTCTCAGTTTCCATTACATCCCTATACATAGAGTTGTTGTCCTCTTCTGTTGTTTTCCTACCTGCGAAACAAAAAGCCTAAGGCAAGAAGACGATAACTTCGGAAGGAGCCCACAAGTTTTTGTCTATCGTGCTCCATGGTGCACAATGGATTTTCTTTTCCCTGGTTTTAATTACGAGTCCTTTGCCGACCTCTGAACTATGGGTGCTTATTGTCAACCTCCAGTCCATTTTCCGCTGCGGGGCCATTTTCAAACATTTAATGAACAGAATCTAGTACCCGTACATGGTGTGTGACCGGGTCATTGGTTCTGCTTTAACGGTTATTTGGTAATTTCCCCGTCTGTCACGTCTGATTTTACGTCCATTTAATGGGTTAGTTGTTGCTAATGACCATTCTATGTTTGCTTGGCTTGCCTTTGTTGTTTCAGTCGCTGGGTTGTTTAAGTCTTCGACCAATTTGATTATATAAAATCGTCAAATCATGTCCAATCAGTCCTACAAGTCAACACATTAACTGGTCAGAAATTAAGAGGTCTGGACCCCATTAGAGCTCGTGTTGTAGACTTGGAGTCTTGTGAAAGTTGGTAACACATAGCCCATCTTTGTCTTCTGGGTAATGAGTAATTGTATTTGTAGATCGGAAGTTGTCTCGGTACACATCGTGTTAAATAATGTGGAATATCGTGGTATATTGTATAATATATTGTTTACTATAGGTATATGATATGTAGTACAAATATTTTATTATTTTATCATATGATATACTGTATTATTTTATAATATATTATATACCGCTTATTTTTTATATGTATTTTATCAGAAAATTACGGTATACTACATGGTAGGTATTGTAATATTTTATTTTTTACAGTTAGTTTTTTTTACATAAAAATTATCATAAATATATAAAATATTAAAATATAAATAATACACATAATCATAAAATAAAAATTTATTTTTATTTTTTTGGTACTTTTTTTAATTAATATAAAATTTAATGGATGGTAATAGCTTAAAGGTCCTGGAGTGTTAAATAATATCCCATAATTGGATTTTTAGTGTATGTTATCTCAACTGAATACCTTATATCATATGTATTTTATTTATATTTAATAAATTATGATGAGAAAAATTAGAATACATATAAAATGTGTAAAAATAAATTATTAAACAGTTATATCATCTTAAAATAATATTCTAATATTTATTTATTTTTTTGTGTGAAAATGGTAACAGTATACAGTTTGATATATTATGCAGTATACCTTAAAAATTCAGGATATGTTATACCAAGTGGTAACGGTGTTTAACATCTTGGTACATATAGGAGCAAAAAAAGAAACTGGTTTTGCCTTTACAAAATAATTCTACAAATTTATATGTAAAAAATTTAAGGTAATTTCAGTTTTAGTTAGCAATTTCTGGAAATATATTAGTAACTGCAGAAAATATGGAGTTATTTTTTTTTAAAAAAAAAATTTATGTAAGAGTTTTTACCGTTTCTGGCTTGGAGTTCTACATGAGTAAAAAATGGTCCTTTTTTCTTGAGATCTAATGGCGCTGCAATTGCAATAAACATTTTTCCCTTGGGTGATGTGAGGAGGCATTGAAAGCTAGGCCTTTTTCCCTCTGAGGCGGCTACTGCCTGCTGAGACGTCCCTTTCTCTTTCATTATGCTTCTACATTTTAGGTGCAGTTAGGGATTGATACACGAAAATTTCATATTCATGGCGCTTTTAGTGCTGCCCCAAAATTTCCTTTGTACTTGTTTTAGGTGCATGGAATGTTAAAAAGGGATTCTAGCAATTCGCTTTCCTTTTTTTTTTTTTTTTTCCTTTGGCACTAGATTCAAAAATTTCCCCACGAATGAAAGCAATTTCAATGAATGGCGCAGTGTGGTCCTGCTCTCCTACTCTATTTACCTAAATTATCTCCTACTCCTAGCTCTTGTAAGTGGGGTTCCTTTTTCACTTTTCACTCTGTTTTGAAGCCGGGGTTCTTTGCCTTTCAAGTTACGCTTGATTTATCCCTTAATCTCAAGTCAAGTAAAAGTCATTTGTGCTGAGCTCTTAAATCCTAATCACTTCTGATTCTTTGCTTCATGGGACTTTTATTTCCAGCTTAAATGCTTTTATTGTGTTGTTTGCTTGATTGTTCTATTGCTGATGAGTAAAGGATAATGGGTTTTTATGCACGTTGAAGGCAAGAAGGGCACTTCGAGCGTTGAGAGGATTAGTGAGGCTTCAGGCTTTGGTGAGAGGTCATATTGAGAGAAAAAGGACTGCACAATGGATGAGAAGTATGCAAGCATTGTTGCGGGCACAGGCTCGTGCACGTGCTGGACGGTCCCAAATTCCCGAGTCTTCACAGTCGAGCAGCAAATCCTCCCACTTCCACCATCCTGTGAGTAGGCCTCATTTTCCCTCCAGAATTCTTTAATCTTTCCCGGAATTTTGAAGTTAGAATTCCCTTCTTCACAGTACTTCCTGAAATGATGGTCCCTTTCTATTTATATTCCTAACAACCCCGTCAATTTTGAAGTTTGAATGATTTATAGGTGGTAGAAATCATAAGTGGTTGCAATATATCTTATTTGTGTTGATTCATTTAGTGCCATGCTATACATTAGTGGTGCGACTTTTATGCAACTCAATTGTCGATTGGTTCTAGATAGAAACTGTAGATGTCATTACCATCAAGGAAATGTAGGTATTCCTTTTTCCTAAATCCTTCTTTTTCTCGCATCCAATTGAAAAGGTTTCAGTACTAGTTCAAGATTGTAAAGTATCTCCATAGCCATGAGCAATCATGTTGCCAAGTTCATTTCAGTTGTAACTTGCATGTTACTATTATTTATACTTGGTCTGTTTTCTCTTCTCTTTGAAAATTACCTTTTAGTTTGCTATTTACTTGCCTAAGAGCTGATGATCACTAACAAGGCCAACGTGCAGGGTCCACAGACACCCGAGAAACTTGAACAACCTGTTCGTTCCAGGAGCGCAAAATTTGACCAACCTTGCAGTCTGAAGGTACAGGGCCACCTCTCTCTTTCTGTCTACTCACACAAACACCCGCCCACATGCAAGAGAGGAACATAATTTTCTTGTCTGCTTGGGGTGTATTTGAGACAACTTGTTTCAACTAAATGCAGAGAAATGGGTCGAAATCGAATGGCAGATTATTTGCTGATCATGAAAGACTATGCGGTGGTTGGAATTGGTCAGAGCGTGTACCTTCAACAAGAATTAACGCTCCAGAACATGAAAGGGATGATAAAATCGTGGAAGTTGACACGGGGAAACCCCACTTCACTGCCAGAAGAAGGAACTTATTTCATTCGACTCACCTTGCATTGACACCTGAACAGTTCATCTCTTCGTTCACCAATTCAAAAGACTCGCACCAAACAGTTTCCAGTCCGTCATCGGGTGAAGTGCAGTCATTAGGTCCATTGAAGTTTGCTCACGAAATAGAGGAACCGTTCTACACTGCTGTTAATAGCCCTCGGTTCTACACTGTTTCTTCCAAAGCTGATGCCTCTAGAAGAAGCCCTTTCACTCCGACAGGAAGTGATTGTTCTAGAAGCTATCTGAGCGGCTTCTCGGAGTACTGCCCAAGTTATATGTCCTGCACTGAATCTTCCAAGGCAAAGATGAGATCAATCAGTGCCCCGAAACAGAGGACTCAGTATGAGAGGTCTAGTTCGATAAAAAGGAGCGTGCAGAAGTCTTCACTGTACACAAGTTTTGCAAGCAAGGCATACCCAGGATCAGGGCGCTTGGACTGTCTTGGAATGCCCGTTGGACAAGGATACTGAAACAAGGGCTTGTAGGTTTTAGGATCTTCCTTATCTGTCCCCTCATCTAATCAAACTCTTGTACCAAACATCTCTTGCATTTCCTTCTATATTTCCTTCAATCAATGCTGTGCCTCCTCACCGATGTTGTTCAATTGGATGGAAATGAACTAAAACTAAAGAAGATGATGAAGAAAAAGCAAAGGAGGGGGAAAAAAGGGAACTTAAACAGAAGATGTACATTAGGCTGTGATAGTTGGTCGTGGACTGGTGAACCCAATTCAATTTAGGTTATTTGTGTGTTCTAAGTTTGGGTTTTCAAGACGAAAAAAGGCCCGGGCTATTGAATTTGACTCTTCTGTTACCTTCCACAATTTATCTCAAGCATCACTAAAATAGGATATATTAATATAAATACTAGTCTTAAGACTTTTCAAAAAAAAATTTCATCTGAAAAAAGGAACTAATAATATGAAGGTACAAAAAGGAAATGAGTATGTGCCGAGGAATATAAAATATAAATAATTAATCGTTATGAAAGACAATATAGATGTACTCCTATCGAATGGAGTACAGAACTAAAACAGGCTCGAGCATAGGGAAGCCCAGACGCACAGAGGCCCAGGTTGAACGAGCCGAGAGTCGAACTCCAAACTTTTGATGAAGACCCAATCCGTTCTTCACCTCTAACTCTAAGCAAGACCGGACATTTAAAAGGAATCCAACGCAGCAAATATTGAAGAAGAAGAAGAGAAGCACCGGGCAAAGATGAAGGCAGTTTCTCTTGCATTTACTTCAAAGACAAGCTACATAGCAAATATGCACTGCACAACAATATACACTCCCGGCCTCTACATAAAAAGCCATTGCTGCCATGAAAATAATCCAGATCCACCAGCAAGACCTCAAAAACCAGAAAAGAATAAAACAATACTACGATGAACCAAGAGCAGGCACAGAGCCGCAATGCATATAGTGGCATCAGTTCTTCTCGCATTTCCATGAGGAGGTAGGCACACAGCTCAGGTAATGGCACCAGCTGCAGTGCTCATTCCCGTCCTCCCCTCTAAACAGCATCACCAGCCCTACTGTGAAACTGCAAAATTCAACAATGGATCATTACTAGCTATGAAACAAAAATTGAACATTACGTAGAAAAGCATCTAGAATAATGACATTCTTCTGAAACTTGAAATGATGGCTTTTCTTTTTCTCCAAGAACTTGAAATGGTAACATGATCTTCAGTGTTTAACTTACTATGTGACAAGTACTGCTGCGGCAACCATCCAGAAAACATACTGTACAATTGTGTGCTTTGATTTCACAGGAACACCAGCAGGTAGGTTCTGGTGCGTGACCCAGCCAAATTGTGGACGTAGTAGCAACATAAAACCAAGGAGAAAGCCAGTGATGAGTCCTCCGATGTGCGCAAAGTTGTTAACATGTGGAAGAATTCCAACAGCTAAGTTGATTGCTATGATGAGCACAAGGGTGATGAGTGCTGCAGCCTGCAATGAAAAACAAATCTCCCCAGTTATGCTTCAACAGCCAAAATCCCTGACAAAAACCCTCGAGCATTTTCATTGGAAACATATGCTGAAACCAATTCACAGTCAACAATACTGCACTTGGATACCAAAAAGAGGAACACAAAAACCCCAGCACAGACAGAAACAAAAAACCTTTTCTGTTCCGTTAAGTTCACTTGGCTGAAATTCCTACTGGATTACTACATGCAACAGATAATCGAACTTCCACAGGAACAAGAAACAGACCTTATTCCTATAAATAGTCCAGTTCGTAAGAAGCTCTGATAACATAGCTCCAAGAAGTCCAAACAAGGCACCAGATGCACCAACTGATATGTTGCCTCGAATGAAAAGAGACGCAAGTATACTCCCACCAAATCCAGCAAGCAGGTATATAATCCCGACACGTACTGCAGTGAAAAGAATGTTTGTCAGCAAGCGCCATGCTGCAACTCAGAGGCTTAAGACTATAAGCCACTATACCAAACATAGAACAGGAAGACTTACCGAATCCAAATTGCTGTTCCAAACGAATGCCAATGAAAACTAAGCTCAACATATTAACTACCAGATGGATAACACCTGCGTGCAACCAGATGCAACTGACCAGTCTCCATCCTTGATGCGCATGCACAACCTTGTTCCATTCCAGAGCCCCAAGTTTCTCCAATCTAGAGAATAATTAGGTAAATGGATTTAGTAACCATTGTTCAAAGCATGGACAAATACTCGAAAGGCACAGTAAGTCCCTACATAATTCTTCAATTGCCTAAATGTCAGTGGAAGCATAAAACCAAATAACATTCAAAATTGGTATTAGAAAACGCCTATTGAAAGCTGAGATTATGTATTGCTGTCAACAGCAATAAAATAACAAGATTCATATTTAGTTCACAGCAAAACAATTTCCCAGCCCATGACTCTCAAAAGAACTAGCCAGTATCCTAGTAAAAACATGTCCAGTGAAAGCTTCCCAAATTCATCAAATCCAGAAAGGGACCTATACTTTTGTTAAATATATTTGGAAATACAATTGACCGTGATCAGAAAAAGAGACCTTTTCAAGTCCCTTTTCCACATGCAACCGCCAAGGACATGAAGCACCAGTAGGAGCATGCTTCGAATGATATATGAGACTTCACTTTCCGATAAAAGGTCAACTCAAAACAAAGTCAATTCCAAACATTTGCCATCAAAACTGGGGTTTTCCCCTTAATCACCAGCAACAACACGAGGTTGCAAAAGAACAACATGAGTAACAGAGGAGGAATAAACTTACGTAGAAGAAGAGGGACCAAGCAGAGGATTTTCCCGCAAAGGCTGAAATGAGAAGCGGCCAAGAAACCTGGCCACGCATCGGTCATCCAATCCAAAATTTTTCTTGGGACAATTGTTCACGTACATAACCACAACGAACATAGCAACGTTTGCCGCCACAAACATCGGCACGAGCCACGAAGTCCATTGTCTGTCACCGCCATCGACATAGTATCCGGCGGACGATGCCGAGTAGTTGTTGTTCCCCCTGTTCTTTGTCTCTCCTCCCCTTTCTATATCTCTGCTGGCCATGTTTTTCCTCTCAAAACTATTCCCCCTTATTGTTCTCAGTTTCAAGTTGTGATCTTTCAAAGGATTCCTTCAAGAATTTTGTTGGGATTTGGTGGAATGAGAAGAGTTGCTTCGAAGCTAATTTTAATACTCCAATAAAACTTGGAGCAGTCCTTTTCCCGGCAAGTCTACTCCGCTCGTTTCTACTACCTCCACTTCCTTTCTAAGCTTTTTTGTTTTTTTTTTCCCTCGCTGTTGACGGAATGGTTGGTTTGTGTATTTTATAGTAGAATGTTGGGAAACTTACAATTAACTCCGAAGTATATCATATCCTACAGTTTGATCCTTCTATTTTTAGAAACTTATATTTTACCTCTATATTTTTCACACTATCTGATAATAACTTCTGAAATTATATTTAAACTATATGATAGTCATTTTTTAGTAATTTTAATATCTTTAATATTTTTTTATAGTTAATAGATGTTTTAAATTATCATTTTTTTCTTTCTGTAAATGTATTTTTCTCATTATAAATACATATCAGTATTTTCTAAATATAGATTGGCTGTGAAAAAATATCAAAAATATTGAAATTATTGAAACATTATTATCAGATAGTTTAAATTAGGATTTCAGAAGTTGTTGTAAGACACTATAAAGAAACAAGGGGTAAAGTATATGTTTTTAAAAGTAAAGAGGTAAAGTGTAAGTTAGACCAAACTATAAGAGATTTTTTGTAATTTTTCCTAGAATTTTTAAGTCGGTTTCATTAAATAAATAAATACGCGCTGAAACTTAATCCCACACGCTTTAGGGTTCTTAAGTACGGTTTATTTCAAGAAGCAGGAATCCGAAATTGCAAAATCCACTCACACCGACATTACAACGCCACGTTTCCTCCCAAGTAAAGCACACGCGGTTGCAAAATGAAAAAGAATAGCCTAAAAAAATATTTGCATAATATTAAATACCGTAGTGAGTCGTATGCAATATACCATGATATTTTAATATACCATTTATTATGATTATATAGTATAAATATTTTTATATTTTATTATTTTACCATGTGGTATACAGTTATATTTTGTGATATATCACATACTGTTTACTCTTTATATTTATTTTATTAAAAAACTCCGGTATATTGTAAATATTACATGGTACATACCACATGATATTTTATTTTTTATAGCTATTTTTTTTCATTTTACATAAAAAATATCATAAATATATAAAAATACTCTGTATTAAAATATAAATAATACACATACCATAGGTATTTTATTTTTTTACTACCCCCAACCCTCCCTAGCCATACATCGCACCCAACAGCCATAACACCCCATTTCCCCAAATTGATGCCCACTATCTCCTACCCACCTACACGTACAGGTACCAAATGAACAATACCCAAGAGACTAGCAACAGCGCCAACATTTTTTTCATTTTACATAAAAAATATCATAAATATATAAAATATTAAAATATCAAATAATACACATATCATAAAATAAAAATTTACTTTTATTTTTTTTCCAGCATTACTTTTCTTAATTAATATAAAAAATTTAATGAAGCCCTGCCTAACTCGTCTCTGTGGTGTTGAACAATATCTCCAATTGAATATCTTCTATCATATATATTAAAAGTTATGTATATTTGACAAATTATGATGAAAAAAATTAGAATACATATAAAATGTGTAAAAATAAATTATTAAATAAATTATATCATCTTAAAATAATATTTTAACATTTATTTTTTGAAGAAAATAGTTACAGTATATGATATAATATACATTAAAAATTCAAAATATAATACACTTAATGGTAACGGTATTTAACACTCTGCACATCTGTGATCTGTCTCGACTAAAAAAATATCGATCAAGAAAGTACGTGGGACATCGGAGAGATACGGTTTTGTTTTTTGAATAGTTGATATTTCAAGCATAGATATATATAAAAACATATTACGTAAAAGTCAAATTTCCGTGTCATTCATAAATATTCTTTTATTTTTTATAATAATATTTTTAATTGTACTTCTCAATTTCAATACAAATCTTACACGGTCATGCACAACTTCTGTTGTTTAGTTAATAAAAGCATTTGAATTTATGCAACAATTCTGAAAAGTTATGTAATTTACTCAATTCAACTTAAATCATGAAGTCAAAATATGCATTCACGTAAGAATTTAGGTGCAAATTTATCTGCAAAACTTATTAGTTCTTATAATGTACTGTTAATGGCTATTCCAGATTCTCTTAACTATCTCCCAAGCAAATTAAATTCGAAACTGAAATTTTATAAGTTTCTATAAATATTTGATATTACCAATTTTGTGCCCTATTAATATATAAAGTTTATATGCTTAATTTCCCTAAATACATTGAAAATTATGGTTTCCTATATGTTGTTCCATATATTCATAGTCTACAACCATACGAGACATTCATTTAACCATACAAGACATTTATAGTAAAATCCCATAATATCCACTAAATGTTGTTCTCAATTTTGGCTCATATTTAACCTTTACTCTGTAATTTATCCCATGAATTTCATTTTTGAACTAAACTAACTATACTCTTTGGAAGGGAAAATTATCTCAAGTTTGAATTGATCCTTTTTTAGGAAAACATATTTAGAGGAAAATGGTGTTGGAATTCTTTTTAATTGGTATGTAGTGATAACATTTAAATTGATTGATATAATAATGATGGTCGGAAGCCAAATTTTATTTTATTTAAAAAGGTAATGCAATTTATTATTATTTTGCTATTGTCCTGCATAATTTTTTATAATAACTTTTGTCTTATTATTTTGGTCATCTTCCAGTTGTTTTTGGAAAATTGATATTATGTTCGTATATATTAGAAATGGCTTTTGTCTTATTATTTCTTTCATATTGTATGTTAATTCTAATTGTCTCTTATAATATTAGAATTATTACATAAAATTTTCGTTTCTGTTATAATTTCTAATAATATTCCATGTTACTTTAATTCATATTTTCTTTTGGTTTACTAATTTTTTTTAAACTTGTAAATATTGTTGCATTTCAGGAATCTGTGGAAGACTTGATACCTATCATGAGAAGAAAAATATTTCAACAAGCAGAGAAAAAGCTCGGTTGTAATTTTGGTATTTTTCCTCGAAACCATACTAAGAAGTTACAATTTTTTGTTATGTTTTAAAAAAACTCTGTCAATTACTAATTTAATGTGGTCCAATTTTTCTGCAACTCTACAACTAAAGTGATTGTTTTAGCTAAATTGCAGATTACACCATTGAACTCCTTAAATTTTCACTAACAGCTCTCAGCAGTAAAATTTTGCATCAGTTTAGTACTGCTTTTCGTCTCATAAAGCCTATCTCATTTACTATTTATAATAATTAATTTATAATTTTTTATTTTAGAATATAAACTTTCTGTATGAAAATGGTATCTTAAAGGCTTTAGTTTATAAATATAATTTTTAATAATTTGTTACAATGTAAATTAATATAAATATATTTAAGTCAAACTTTAGTTTAAAAAAAAAAGAAAAAGGGTTAACCTTTATGAAATAGATGGAGTAATAATTTATTAATGGAAACCGTGATTTCAAAACATGAAGTGTATATGTAGCTCATGTTTCACTCAAGAGAGAGCAATTTTAATGAAAAATAAAACCTTATTTGACCACCAATAAATTACACGGATATACTATAGTTATAGTAGAATAATATGGATCTTTTAGTCCAAACAAAATGGGCAGGATAGTAAACATTAATGACTTATCTAAACAAGAAAAAAGTAGGTGTCAGTAAATGAAAAAGGGAATAAAACATACTTCTATGAAGGTAATTTTACAAAATTGTTATTAAAGCTGAAGCAGAAAGTTGTCAGATGGATTAGTTTGCAGTGCTAAATAAAGGTTTAGTACCATCAAGAAATGAATAGGAGGATGAGGTTCAATTTGCAACTTGAGAAACAAAAGTGATTTCGTATATATAGTAATGAACAATGCTATGAGCTTTGATTTAATATATACTCTTTTGTCCCATATTTTTTGCACCATTTAACTTTTTCACTTAGTTTGATTTGAATTTATTCATATTAGTATTTTTAAAAAAAATTAAAAAAAATATATTTAGAAACTATATATCTTGATTTATCATTTTTATATAAATTTTTTTCATTTATATACTAAAATATTAAAAATAAAAAATTATAAATTAATTGCTAAAAAATAAATGGTACAAAAAATATGGAATGGAGGGAGTATATAATAATTACTTCATTTGTCCCACCAATGTTTCACTGGTTTGGTTTGACAAGGAGATTAAGAAATAGATAAAATTTATGATTGTTTATACTTTTTTCTTTATTTTTTTACATGTAAATCAAAGATATTGAAAACAATGAATATTAAAATGATAGTTAAAAAGATAGTATGGTAAAGTAAGTTACTAAATATGAAAATATTGCAAAAATTTGAGACAACTGAAAAAGAAAATGGAGCAAAAATTGTGGACGGAAAGAGTATTATTTAAGAATATATTCATAGATCACATTTATATATCACATTTATATTATTTTTTATCTATCTAATTTAAGTAAATTTAATTATTTGTAATAAAAAAATAAATTCTCATTAGTAGTAAGTTTGGAATTTGAAAGTTATTTTTAATGTATTATATATTATATTATTATAAAGGGAAAAATGAAGATGTTAGTTGTGTAAATTACTGGAGCTTGATTGAATGTTATGTCAAATTTGGCTAGAGCTAATGAAACTAAATTAGTATTTCATAAAATTTTAAACTTAAACACATTATGTGTATCATATTTTAAATGGTTTTTGAACTATTAGTATGGACATGTTTGTACATTTTAAGTTAAAGCAAGAGAATTAATTTAAAGTGTGTAAATGAACAAAAGATAATTTTATAATATACATATATATAGTCCCACTGTAACACCCTTATATCTCACATGAGTGAAATGTGAGAAGCCTTATATGAATATATATAGGCTATAATTTCAGAATATAAACACCTAGTGCTTATCCTTTTTATAAATAATAGCCCATGTGGTGTAGACAGGTTTTTCATTGACCGGTTTTGGACTTGGGTTGTTACAAATGATATCAAAGTCGACCCGGGACCACGATAATGTTGCATATAAATCATCTACCGGGCTGATCCTGGATTAGAGAGGTTACTTTGAGGGGATCAAGTAAACCGACCAACCCCAATAAGGACGTTAGGCACATAAAAGTGAAATATGCAAAGCCTTATGTGGATATATAGGTTCAAGCTCTAGAGCACAAATATCCAGCACTTATCCTTTTCACAAAGGATAACTCATGTTGTGTGGGTGGGTGTTCCGTTGACCGGTTTTGGACTTGGGTCATTATAGATGGTATCAGAGGCAGGTTTGGTTCAAAGTATATGATTGTGTCCACCGGTGTGGGACGGGAGAACTTTCATATATTGAGAGTCCATTCCTAAGGACCTAGCGCTTATCCTCTGTAATGATTCAAGTCTAAAACCGATCAACAGAACACCTACTCACACTACATAAGCTATTTTTTATGAAAAGAATAAGTGCTAAGTGCTTATGTTCTGGAACTATAGCCTATATATCCATATAAAGCTTTTCACATTTCACTATGTGGGATATGAGGATGTTACAAACTCCTCATTTTATGTATCCAATGTCCTGTTGGAGTTAGTCCGATTACTTGGTCCTCGAACCAGTAACCTCTTTAATCAGACTACTTAGCCCCTAGCCAAGTAGCTTATCATTTTCAGGATTAGTCCCAGTTGACGACACATGTGCATACCCACCATGCCACACGACTATACCATACGATCGTGGTCCTGGGTTAGCTATGATATCATCTATAACTACCTAAGTCTAGAACGGTCAACGGAACAGCTGCCCACATTACATGGCCTATCATTTATGAAAAGGATAAGTGCTAGGTGTTTATGTTCTGAAACTAGAGCCTATATATCCACATAAGACTTCTCATATTTCACCCGTGTGAGATATGAAGGTGTTACAAAACTGAAATGACACAAGTCCAGAACTAGTTAATGGAACACCCGTCCACACCAAATCAGCTATCCTTTGTGAAAAGGATAAGTGCTAGGTACTTGTACTCTGGAACTTGAGCCTATATATCCACATAAGGCTTTTCATATTTCATCCATGTAGGATATGAGAGTGATAAAAACTCCCTTCTTATGTACCCAATGCCCTTGTTGGGATCAATTGGATTACTTGGTTTCTCGAACTAGTAACCACTTTATCGGGCTACTTAGCCTCTAAAATCCAGGATTAGTCATGAGAGACAATGCATGTGCATACCTACTATGCTAAATCATTATGGTCCTAGGTTGGCTTTGATACCATTTGAAATGACTTGTCCAGAACTAGTCAATGAAATATCTGCCCATACCACATGAGCTATCTTTTAGATTCAAAGTCTTTAGGAATGGACTCTTAGTATAAAAAAGTTTCTCCGTCCCATATCGGCGAACATAACCACATACTTTGAACCAAACCTAGCTCTAATACCATTTGTAATGACCTAAGTCCAGAATCGGTTAACAGAACACTTGCCTATACCACATAGGTTATAATTTGGAAAAGGATAAGTGTTGGGTACTTGTGCTGTGGAACTTGAGCCTATATATCTACATAAAGCTTCCTATATTTCAACCCCATATCCCACATGCGTGAAATGTGATAAGCTTTATGTGGATATATAAACTCTAGTTCCAGAACATAAGCACCTAACACTTATCCTTTTAAAAAATGATAACTCATGTGATGTGGGCAAGTGTTCTGTTGACCAGTTCTGGACTTGGGTCATTACAAATGGTATCAGAGCCGACCTGGGACCACGATGGCATGACATAGTCATGTGGCATAGTGGGTGTGCATATGCATCATTTTCCAGGACTGATCCTGGATTTAAGAGGCTACCTGGCCAGGGGCTAAGTAGTTTAATTAGAAAGGACATTAGTTTGGGGACTAAGTAATTCAATTGACCCCAACGAGGATGTTGGGTATATAGGAGTTTATAACATTCCCATATTCAACATGGGTGAAACGTAAGAAGGCAAGCCTTATGTGGATATATAGGCTCTAGTTCCAGAACATAAGCACCCACGTTTATTCTTTTTATAAAGAATAGCCCATGTGGTGTGAGCAGGTGTTCCATTAACCGGTTCTGGACTTGGATTGTTACAGCCACATATGGAATACTTGTGATAATTAATTTATCCATCTTTATGCTTTTAAGTTGTTACATCCCTCTTAGCGGAAAGCTTATTTAATTTATATAAATTAATAAATCTCTAGCTTAATACCTCATTTTAAGTTCACTTAGCAAGTTCAAGTAAGTTAGTTAGGGTTTACTTGGTTCTAAAGAGATTATGGCATTAAAAGAGGTTTGGGGGCAAAATAATAATTTTGCATCCCAATGTGTCGGGCCGAGTCCCGATAATCAAAAACATGTTTTAAAACCTAACCCTTGCTTAGCACCCAAGTATTTCATTAAGTGTTGAAGATTTAACCAAGATTTGACCTAAGGTTACTATTTTGGGAATAGGGTTTTTTGACAAACTTAAGAAAGTTTAAGGGCTTAACGGGTTGAATGCTTTTAAACGGTAAAGTTGGTTTTGGTCTGCCATTATTCATCTTCTTCCTCTTCAAACCCGAGTTCAACATTTCCCTCTTCATTTCTACTTCAATTCTTGCTCAATTCAAGAGTTCTTGGTGAAAATTGAAGGTTCCATGGGTGTATAAGCAAATGGGTAGCTTATTTCAAGTGAGTTTGGTGCATTTGAAGCTAGGGTTTCCAGCTAGGGTCCTATTTTACACGAGAGGTAAGTTGATTTCCATCATGTTTTGTTGTTTGTTTGGCCCTTAGTTACTTGGGTTTTTGTTTGGTTGCCCTTGTTTTCATGCCATAAACCTTGAATTGCTTGGGTCCTAGGTGAGATTTAGTGAAGTCATTTACTTGGTGTTGGATTCCTTGATCTT
The DNA here is from genome assembly GCA_005392925.1 of Aquilaria sinensis. Lineage (NCBI taxonomy): Eukaryota > Viridiplantae > Streptophyta > Magnoliopsida > Malvales > Thymelaeaceae > Aquilaria > Aquilaria sinensis. The sequence goes on along the minus strand of SMDT01000346.1, from coordinate 6,093 downwards.
TGATTGTACTTTGGAATTAAGGTAAGGGATTTATTATTCAAGCATATTTGATGTCATTCCTAGCTTGTTTGCTTGTTAAATTCAAATTGTTTGATGAATGACATTAGTTGGTGGATGGTGATGAACATGTTGGACTAGTGAGTTTTTGATGATTTGTGTGGTGATTACGGACACCATAGGATTGGGTTAAATGGTGCATTTGTGGGCTATTGCATGAGTACTTGAAAGTCTGAGGCATATCAAGGTGTCCCTAGGGCCATTTGATGGCCTTGGAAGCCCCCAAAGTGGCTATGGCACGGAATTTGGAATTTTATAGGCATTTCACAGGATTGGTGATCAGTTCCCACAATGCATCGCTAATACCACAACAATTGGCAGTACGTCAACAACTGTGGCAACGCGTCACCGCGACAGCATTGACACCCGATTTTGTTTTCGGCATAACTTTTCACTCAGGTGTCTGATTGAGGTGATTCCAAATTTCACGTGAAGCTAAGAGGGAGTACTATCATATTGATGCATTAAATAAGCTTAAAATGGCCCAAGTTTAAAGTTATATCAACTCAAAGTGAAGGCATATTTTAAAGGCAAATATGGTCACAGTGGGTACCCGTAGTTGGGTGCAACATTTAGTACCATCAAAAGCCTAGTTGTGAATTCAGATTTAAGGCTTCGATGCCAAAACCTTAATGCACCTATATGGTGTTCCAAAGAACCTAGTAAATGAGTCCAACCATGGCTATTGCCACTTCACTAGTGTGAACTAAGTAATGATGGATAGGGAAACACCATGGATGAAGGCTTATTGCACTTGTTGCCTAGCCAAGTTGTGCCTTGAGGTACAAGTGAAAGCCTAGTGCATTCTTGGTAGGTTTAATGGGTGGAGGCTTAGTACACAAGTGACCTAGGAAAGTCCAATGACTTGAGGCACTACTTTCCTAGGTCACTTTGTGAAGGCCTAGTACACCTGGTGGATTTCTTACAGTGTAAGCAAAGAGCATCCACCAAGTTCACCTAAACAACAATCAATAGAAGCTTAAACTTATTGCATCAGTAAGCTTAGGCTTACTTGGAGCGAGTTAGGGGGCAGAACTCGCTAGGTATGGAGTGACGTCCATAGGAAGATTAGGTAGAAGACAAGTTCCAAATGACTGAAACATATATGTATAGGTTTAGCTTCATGCTGTATGAGCTCACAGTAGATTGCATATCTTTGTATATGTGTTGTCTTTAGTATTTTCCTTGCAGGTTAAGGACCCCTTAGTTTCATGTTGTGCAGAAATGAATGTTGTTAAACCTAACAATCATTAAGGGTTGTTGTGGTAGCTTCCGCTAGAAAGGTTAGTGAGTACATGGAGGTTCAGAGAGGCTTACCACCACGATCTCTCATCTAAGGTGGAAGCTAGTTGATTGGATCTCAGTAATACTAGCTTTGAATATGTATGTTGTATGTTAGTAGCCTTCAATGTGTATGAATAGAGTTATGAACTCTAGGGTTGCCTTTGGGTGTAGGGCACAGTTTACAATTGTTTAGATGCCAACACACGATTAATTATGTGTAGGATTAATGTTGATGCTAAAGGATTTTTATGCTTTGACTATTTGAATATTGGTTTTTGTGGAAATGCCTAGGCTATATAAACGTTTTACGATTTTCTATTTACTCAAGTCAAAGCAACTCTTGGATGCATAATTACATTCCTAGGTTAAACAACTAGTAGCATGAAGTAGCATGAAGTTTTAACCAGGGTGCACATAAATAATTAGCCAATTGCAACCAGTATAAGACTTGTTCTTATAAGCTTCCTGCGCAGGGCCATGAGGAGCCGTGTCATAAGTAATTTCAATAAATGTGAGTATTCATTTATATATTTTGATGATAAGATAAACGTATCTTTTTTTTCCTTTTGTGGTATAAATTTTGAACTTATTTATATGTTAATGTGAATTAGTTGTTCAGTAGTAGCATTTAGCTTCAATTGCAGTAAAATTATAAAATACAAAAAAAAAAAAGAGAAAACAATATAAATATGTGTGTGTATCAATTTGAATATACTATGCAAATTTTAAAATTTAATACTAATACGAGTTATGAAAAAAATTATGTAATATGTATGTGTGTGTATATTTTTTTCTGTTCTTCTTCTTTTAAAATCATGTTAACTACTCTTATTTATGCACTTATTGTTCTGTCATTTATCTACTTATCTTATGTAATATTAAGTTATTTTCTTTTTATATTTAAATTTTATTTTTAAAAATTAATCCATCCATAAGATGGGTATGGAACTAGTTTGATAAAGACTTGGCAAAATGAACTCTTCTTGGAAGTAAATAAGAATCTCAAGTAAGATGGTGAGTTACCATATTACATCATTTTTTTTATAAACAAAAATGACGGAAAAAAAATTAGAAACTAAGAAGAGAATATTCTAAAAAATAACTCCAAAAAGAGAAATTAAATTCCCCTAGACAAAGCAAAGAGTATAAATTAAAATTGAGGTTTTGACAATAACAGCATAATGTCAACCTCAACTACTTGCTTTGACCAAAGCATAATAAATCACAAGTACCTCTACTAGAAAATACTATCATAGAAGGGCAACTCATGAGATATAAACATTAATTCCTTGCCTTCATAGTCATAAGCTATATCACCAATCCCAGTTCAAATATGTCGTTAAAAAATTGCAACATCCACGATGTTGTTGGATTTTAATAGCACTTTAAAAAGACTTATACATCTTTATTAACTTTTCATTAAATGCAATTATTTGTTTGTTTTTTAATGCAGCCTTATTCTCTAAGAACAATGATGCGCTAAGCCTAATTTAGACACTTCAACCTAACATCCAACTATTTATGAAATTGCCACTGCATCACTTGCTATGCTTGTAGTTATTCTTTTAAAACGTATTTGTTATGTGAATGAAGTTAGTTGTTCTATTTACTCATATTACTATTCCTTTTGGTGTTTAATGTTTGCTTGTTTTCTATATATTAGTTGTTCTCTTGTCAAATGCCCATGAATATAATTATGCCATTTGTTTAATCTTGATGTTCCATGATACTTTATATCTGTGGCTTTTGATTTTTAGTAATTACTTGTTATGTGTCTAGTAATTGTTCCATATTCGATTCTTTTTATTCTTTTTCTATTCAATGGTCTAATATTTACGTTTCATGACAAAATATATATATGTTATTTTTTATATTAATAAACTTCCTTCTATGCGTGCAATAGTTCCATATAATATTATTCCTATTATTTTGCTGAATATAGTTGTTCTATTGTCTAATCTTGTTATTTGATGATAAAATATATTTGTTCCTTTTTATATTTAATAACTACTAATTATGTGTGGTAGTTTTTCTATATCAAAATTTTTGTGTTCTTTTGGGGAATATACTTGTTTTATGACAAAAAAATATGTGTTCCACAACAAAAAATTGTTAAATAATCAAAAGGAACAAATATATTTGTTAGAGAATAACAAGATTGGACAAAAGAATAATTATATTCAGTAATAAAATATAAAGACTCTGTTAAGAAATAACTACTACAAGTATAACAAGCAATCATTCATTCTCAAAATGAAAAGATATATTTGCTGTGATACAACAAGATGAAACAATAGAACAACTATATTCAATAATAGAACATGAATTATTTGCGAGGAGCAATTTCAACATAGCAATTTGTTGTGTTGTCATGGCATTTTTGTAATTTGTAGGAACAAGAGGTGCAGTAACAATTTTATAATTAATAAGATGTTGAGGTATATTTGTCATGCCTGATCGCATAATATAGTTACTCTAAGAATACTGGTGAAACTCTTGGTCCCATTACTGAAATTTTCACTTCCTAGCCCCAAGTCCCCTTATCTTACTACATTGAGTTGATAGATTTAATCTAATAAAAAACCAAAATGAAATATTTTTACTAGATTTTTTAACCAAAACAAATTCTACCCACAATTTTAATCTAAAGATTTTTCAAATATAGGGTTAAATTGCAATATTTATTCTTAAACTCTACTCCATGTTGCATATATTTCCCAAAATTAATGAGCCTAAGAAATCTATCCTTAGTAATCATCTGTTAATTTGTCCTTGTCTTTGTAAACCTCAGTCGGGTGTTCAATCAACAAATATAAACAGTTAATATAGCACAGTTATCCAAGGGAACAAAAAATATAAAAGGATCAAATGAATACAAAATTGTTTTCAGGACTCAATATATTTTCAAAAGCTACTTATTGTTGTACTGGTTATTTAGTTCATGAGCGTCTAATCTAGTGATAGTAGCTTGTTATAAATAAATTTTTATTTAGAAATATTTTCATTTAATATAATTTTAAAAAAATATTTGTTAACTTTAAAATATAAACTTTTGCATTTCCCAACTATACACCGAACGAGGTCTGTGTAATTTGAGGAATAGCTTTAAGTTGAAAGTTCAAACCATGTAATTAAGCCCAGTTACAATGTCCAAAAGAAAACTCGTAAATATCGGGCGGTAAAAAGGACAAGCACGCAGAAGCAACACACCTAAATCCAAGGCAAGAAAACAAGCAAACACCCAAAAAGAAAAAAATCGAACTCCTCTTTATCGCCATCATCACCGCTTCGTTCACACCACCTGTCAATCCCCAGCAACCCATGAACAAAAACCTGATCGATCAAAATTTTCCCGGGCGATTCGTTTTCTTCGCGTAAAGCTTCCTCGGGGCGATACCCAAAATCCCCAATATGTCCTCCACCAACACAGCTGTCGGCGCCTCGCCCACCGCCCAATCCTCATCCGATGATATCATCGACACGACGCCGTTTCTCGCCTACCCTAACAGCGTCTCCAACGATGAGCGACCCGGAACGCCGACTCGCCGATCCATGCGCCGGCAGAGCCTGAGGGATGCCGCGCGGTTCTTGAGGCGAGCGAGCAGCCGCCGGATGATGCGGGAGCCATCCATGCTGGTAAGGGAGACCGCAGCGGAGCAGCTCGAGGAGCGCCAGAGCGACTGGGCCTACTCGAAGCCCGTAGTGATTCTCGATATCATATGGAACTTCGCCTTCGTGGCCGTGGCGTTGGGGGTTCTGATCTTAAGCAGGGATGAGAACCCGAACATGCCGCTGAGGCTGTGGATTATTGGTTATGCGTTGCAGTGCCTGTTGCATATGGTTTGCGTTTGTGTGGAGTATCGGCGAAGGCGGCGAAGGCGCTCGGAGTACAGGTACAATTCCCGTGAGGAAGGGGGATTAAGCCCTAGCTCTAGAGGTGATTCGGAACAGTATGTGAGTCTTGCGCACTTGGAGGAAGACAATGGCAGGTTTGCATTTGATCACGATTTCTGAGTCCTTGGTCATTCCGTAATTTTAATAATTTCCTTGATGTTGAATTCTTTGCGATTGCTACTTGATGTTTCATAATCAAGGGTGTTGGAGAGCAGGTTTTATATCTAGGTTCAATTGAATTTGTTCAAATTTCTGAGAGCTACCAGGGGGGGGGGGGCTGTTTAGGAGTTTCTTCTTCGGATTCGCCAAAAAAAAAAATCGCCTCTTTATAATCCCCTGGCCAGACAATTGTTTTGAAGTACAAGAAATGGTGGAGAATGTAAGCTGTTCGAGGACAGCCGCTCCACTGTTCCAAGCTCACCATAGTGGCTTGCGCCATTTGGGGAGCTTCTCTCTGGTGAAGCAATTTTGTGGGTTGTGTGGAAACATGTTATTTGTAGATAAGCAGCAGCAGTGGTTCATTCTATCCAATTTTCATCTTCTGGCAGTATTGCTAAGCATCTGGAATCAGCAAACACAATGTTTTCATTCATCTGGTGGATCATTGGATTCTACTGGGTCTCTGCAGGTGGCCAAGCTTTGGCACGTGGTTCCCCTCAGCTTTACTGGTCTGTTATGTCACTTGCTGTTATTGATTTTATAGTTTCTGCACAATCGGATATTAACTGTCATAAGATATTCTGTTCTGCAGGCTTTGTATAATCTTCCTTGGTTTTGATGTTTTCTTTGTCGTGTTCTGTGTTGCTCTGGCATGCATCATCGGCATTGCCGTTTGCTGTTGCCTTCCCTGCATTATTG